>KN474765.1:29042-39669 GCA_000787095.1 Periophthalmodon schlosseri
CCCCTAGCCCCTAACCCCTCATTCACTCCACAGCCCTGCACTCCATCGTGCACTCATTCACAGAGCGAGTCGGACAGCCAGCTCACTACTTTCTGGTCACGTGACTCTGGTGTCTTGGTGAAAAAAATTCTAAAGGCTAAACTCTGATAAAACTTGATTTCTGTCATAAATAATGATCAAATTCAAATTGGGGCGCGACTATTTATGGATTAATAGTAACGTACACGTTTTTGTCAACCTGGATCTCACGTAAACGGACTGGATTATTCTTTTTTTTTGTTTTTTTTCTGAGATGTGTAAAAAATAATTCAAATCTGTCAACCGGACAAAATGTTGTAGGGGTGAAGATGTTTGGCTGCTCATCCAAGCCGCTTCTTCAGTTCTGGTCAGATTCCTGGTGGACACTGCCTTATATCTGTCTGAAGGGAGGAGCTCACTACGCTGAAACTAACACATCTATTGTTTGCAGTTTGTGTTTGTTGGGTGCTCTCGCAGCCATTAGCATACTGGCTAGCCCTATTGTTTTTGTTTAGATTTAGGCCTGAAGATGGAGTTATAAATAGGAGATAGATGATGTCTAAGGCCCCCATTCCTGTTCAAAGATGGATTGTCTTTCTTAACAAAAAATGTTTCTTTAACTCCCCTCTCAAACCATTTCTGTACCTCACTATCTTCAAAAGAGCAGTTAATGGCTTTGAGTCAGTTGAGATGTACGGCGGACTGGGGTCCGAGCAGCTCTCGCAACGGTGTTGGTATATTCTTATGGAGTGGCTGGTTTTTTTTTCCAATTTGAAAAAAGTCTGTGTAATTCCCCCTGACCAGAACTGAAGAAGCGGCTTGGATGAGCAGCGAAACGTCTTCACTCCTACAACTTTTTGTCCAGTTGACAGATATGAACTTTTTATTTGACTAGGATCATACCTGGACGACTGAGGGATTACACAGAAATCTGAGATGTGGAAATTATCGCCCTGTTAACAGCTAAGGTGAGCGGCTAACGCTAGCAACTTTACACAGCAATGATATATTTAAGAATATAATCGGCGATCAACAGTGTGATAAACCAGTGCTTCCATCTGCTTCATTCAGTTGTGTTGTGTTCGGTTAAAGACCTGTCGGCGCGCTGTTGTTTTTCCAACTCTTGCAATGCATTGTGGTCTACATTTACCGGTCCAGTGACCACTGATGCCCACTACTTTTCAAGGTGCGTTATGGGAAATTTTGAGAGCACTATTTTCTCCCCAACTGGACATTCGGACACCACTAAAAATGGCGTGACCCCTGTATAATGTCATGGCATTTTTCTGGGCACACTTTAAACTGTTGGCATTGACTGAGCTGCTCTTGAAGACTCAGGTTCTCCCACTTTAACTGTTCAACCTTCTGTCTGGAGGGGAGAGTGTTTTCCTGTCATATACTTCATTGCCAAGTCTCTCTGATCTGTGCTTGAGTTTGTATCTAGTGGCAAAAAGTTCAATTTTTTTCTTGTGTGAAGTGACAGAATGCAATATTACCCCGTCGACTGCTTTGTTATACTTGTTGACGTCTTGTTTAGGCAAAGACAAACATTGCTCTTCATTATGTGGGGCTGTAGCAGAATTAGGCTGTGGCATTTGTCTTGGCAGCATCACAAAAAGTGCTGGAGTTTCCGCGCATATTGTTTGTGTAAAGGTGAGGACGGAGGTGAAACGCATTACAATGACAAATGCATTATGGTCATTTCCAATTGTTTCACAGTAAAACCCATTAGCGGGGCGATATAAAAGAGTCAGATGGGATAAGCCCTAATGTATTGTTTCCAAAATAATGATGTTTTATTGAAAGCACAATCAAGCCTGCTTTTGTGTTCATTTCGGTTGATTATGTTTCCCATTAGAGATACATTTTCAACAACTTTTCTGTTTATTCAAGCATTTAAGTAATAATAACATGCACTTGCACAAACTAATTCGTAAATGAATTCGTAGCTTTTTATGGCTTGTATTTAATCTAATTCTAATTGAGACAAAGATGACCAAAAATATGGCCACTGTTGTACAAAAAGGATCGATCATTTAATAAAATAGTCTTTCCTTTTGGCATTGTTATTTTTCCGATTCAACACATTCCCACTGACATAACTTTAAATCTGTTAGCGTCCCAATATATGTAAATAAACCATCATAAAAAATCACGTAAATGGTCAGATTTTTATATAGCGCAACAAGGGCGGGCGAGGTGGGATTAAGTGTCTTGCCCAAGGACTGCTCAACCAATTATGTTTATGTTGAGAGCAAGATTCGAACCGTCAACCTTCGGAACAGTGGACAAACATTCTGCCAACTCAGCTACTGTCGCCCCTAATCATAGGGTGGTAATTCAAAAACTTCAAATTTGTAGTACCCAAAATCTACAGCAATACAGTCTTACTTTTCAAGACCTGACTGTCTCAGTGAACCTGCCTTTGTCAGTTATGAGTTTGACAAAAATGTATTTGTTCACGAAGCATTTTGAAACTGCACAACATCTATGATCCGCCTTATATTTATTAGGTTCCTATCAGGGCTGTGAGATACGTCACAATCAAATCGAAATCGCAAGACCAGGATTTGTTACGCAACATAATTCCATCTGCAAACAACATCATATAATTTCTTATTGTGTATAAAACATGCTGTGCAGTTTAGACTTCTACAAACACATTCCATCCTTCAAGCTCCTGGATGCTTTGAACAGAATCCTACAAAAACACAACATTAAATCTAAACCCAATGCCATCAGAAAAATCTCTATTATATTTTTTTTCCAAAATCGTGCAGCAGCTTCTCACATTTCCACCGTTAACGTCACTAAGTACTCCACCCAGACAAGAAACTGAGTTCACTTTCGTCTCCCATTAACATTTCACTAAGCCACAAGTGCTAATACCTGTTCTTAACCATCTTGGCGTCTGGTATCCACATATCTGTCTCATTCCTTTTTTCCCTTTGAAAATCCAACACCCCTCTCCACTATCACACCGGGGGCCGCGCTGGTGATTAATCAAAATGGCGCGCACTGACACACGGCTAAATTGGCTGCTCTAACCTGATATATAACACAGACATGGCGCCCCCACCAACTCGCACTTTTCTCGGAGGATCGCAGCTAATGCCGAGATTGCGCTGGTTTCGGTGCTCAAGGCAACACAAGTTTCTAACCCTTAGTCTCTAATAGAATCTCGGGCCGGTACTTGGGCCGTGTTTTGGGGTCATTGGACATACACAGGGGGAGATGGGAGGTTGTATCTCTATAAAGCGTAATATGAGTTTGTGCAAGTCGTAGATCATGTCTGAAATTAATGTATTGAGGATGCCCAAAGCTGCAGTGTGGATACAAACAATTTCATGATTATACTCTCAACGTTCAAGGTCATTTTAATACACTGTTTTCTAGGATACAAAAAACAGGCAACTTGGAACCTATTCACACACACCAGTGAACACAGAGACTGGGGGCGAGGTGGGTTAAGTGTCTTGCCCAAGGACACCACAACAGCATTCATTTGTGGGAGCTGGAATTGCGCCGCCAACCTGAGGGTCAGTGAATCCGACCCCTCACCCAATGATGTTTGCGTCGAGAGCGGGATTCCAACCGCCAACCTTCAAATCAGTGACAAACACTGTACCAAGTAACTACTGTCGCCTGTCCATCTGTGATTTGAACTTCTCTATATCTCTGGATAATTAATACAAATATATTCTGAAAAACCACCTGCTGAATGTTGAATTTATTAGAATAATGTTACAGTTTTAGTGATCATGTTTTGCACTGTATTTTAAATGTGCAACATTACAACTCAAAATTACTTTCCAAAACTAGTTTTCATGAAATTTGTCAAAAAGTGGACCAATATGAATCAGTTGGAAGAGAGCTCAGAAGCTCAGTTGGCAGACGGTTTGTCCACTGATCCGAAGGTTGGTGGTTCAAATCTCACTCTCGACATAAAAACATCACTGGTTGAGAGTTCAGATCCACTGACCCACAGGTTGGCTGTGTACACTGGTGTATGAGTGAGTGTGTGTGATTGACTCCTTGACATAAAGTGCTATTAAAATATGTGACCATTTACCTTTTTTTTTTTTGTCAGTATAAAAAAACAGTCCTATTCATTATACTATATCTGGGGACATATGAATATATCCTCAAACCTGTTGAATGTTATTGGTTTTGTATAAAATAATGTCCCCATTTTAGAAGTTGAACACTACAACTCAAAATTACAATCCAGAACTACTTCCTGTTAAATAACTGTTCAAAGAGTCAATGGATCCATCATAATCCATGTAATGTTATTTCCAATTGGGAAGAAAAACATCAACCAAAAGGGTGAAGCACTTTAAGGGGCTTTGAACATTGTTATGCTTTATATATAGTGTAATTTCTATTTCAAATGTCTGAGCACATTGAGCACCCATCCAGTACGTGACGTTGGTACTAAGTTGTATTTATAATTAATCCCACATAAAGGATTTCTAAAGGATTCTGCCTTGTCAGCCTTGCTCCGGACCCAGTACATTAATGCGCAATGGCTCAAGGGGACATGTTTTGAATTGAAGCAGGACTTGTACGTTCTGGTATAAGTCATGTGGCAGTATATTTGTGGATATGTTGGAAAAGTAAAAATGAACGACAGCTTGGTGCCTCCCTTGGACACCAGAGGGCAGCGGTATAAATGAAGTGTGAGCAAAGACCCATAAATCTAACCGCGAGTCCGAGACCTGACACAAGACTCGAATGCACAAGTGACCTCCAATATAAAACTGTGAATTTTGTTTCTGGCTGACAATAAATGACGAGAAATGCTAATAACGCTATCGATTTTTGTGTTAAATTTCACACCAATTGCGGGAACATTACAAATCACTGTGGCTGGAGTTACAGTCAGTCAGCTATAACAGAACGACGTACTGTTATCTGGGCTCAAAATAATTCAAAATGGCCATTCACATGTTTATAATGTATTTTCGTTCAAAGACAGTTTTTTTTTTCTGTTCAACACCATTTACCATTTTAAATAATCCCCTAAAGTGCAGGTTACCTAACAAGGTCTCACAAATGTATTATGCTTCAATGTGACTTGACCTTTCATCGACATAAAGGTTAATGTGATTCATTTCTTTGACTTCTTTGAGTTTTATTTTCAGCGCATATGCCTTTTCATGTGTTTTGGAGGGTATTTTTAATCATGAAACTGCTTCATAACTTTCCAAATGAATCTATTGGTGGCTGTTGGAATCTAGACAATGTCACACTGCCAATATTCAAAAGGACAATCCACAAAATTGAACCTTTTATATTAGTAAGGCCTGTGAAATCCCTATTTCAACACAAATGTGAATATTAACAACATGTTTCTTCTTCCCTTCAACATAACTTTTCTGTCAGAGTATGTGGCACTTGCTTGTCTCCATGGAGATTTGACTACTTTGCCTGAATTGTTCCACAGTATGGCATTAAACGTATCCATCTCCACTGAGAAGACACCACCAAGCTGAGTTACAAGTCAGATCTGTAGAGCGGCAAAATCTCTCACAGAGTGCATTGAATTTTTCCAAGAGATTTTTTCCAACCAAAGAAATAACATCTCCATGGAAACAAACAGGTGGTTAACCCTCACCAGAAATGTTACATAGTGAACCTTTAGGTATTCAGGAGCTTTAATTGAACCCATCAATAAAGTCTACATGTCCTCACCTGATCTCCCGTCTCTCTGGATGTCCACATGGTGCCAGTTCCCATCGTTGACCTTGGCCTGCGTCGCTTTCACTTTGATGGTCCCAGAGCCCATATCCAGCAGCAGGAACAACCCTCCGTCCAACAGCTCCACGGCAAAGAAGTCCACCTTGGTGTTCTTCTGACCCTTGGCGTCCCTTCTGTCCTGAGCCTTGCCCTGGGTGAAGAGGATGAGCCCGTTGGGTTCGGAGGTGCGGAAGTCGAAGGAGATCGATCCCACCCGTTTGGTGTTCCACTTGGGCAGTGACAGCGAAGACTCCGGGCTCTCGAAGCTGATGGGGTCCAAAGTGGGAACGTTCTCGCACTTAAAGACGATGTCGCCCTGAAGTTTCATTTTGGGGTCGACAATGCGGGCCAGACGAGACAGCTCCAGGCGGATGTCGTTGTTCTTGTACACCACCTGGACAAGAAATAGATAGCAGAAAACAGTGAGAAAAAATGCTTTAAATGTAGAGCTTATATTTTTGTTTGCTTAAAATTTGCAATCCCCAAATACTGGCGAGTGAAGCTGAAGAGGAAAATTGATCAAAAGAACAGTAAATTTCCGACAATTACAGCCACACCTTAAGATATCCATATAAATAAACTCTCTCCTCTCTTTCCATCCCTGCCATTTCAACAACAAAACCATGTTTTGATTCTTCATGGAATGTTAGTGACTGGTGTAGCATAATAACATGAAAAGTCTGAAGAGATGAAACATTTGGGAATGTACAGTCTTCAGAGTTTCTTCCTTTCTGTTTCTCTCTGTGTCTGGATCATAAACCATTTATATAAAGGGACATAGCTAATGTGCTAGCCGCTGTGTTCCAAATAGGAAGTGATCATGGGCGCGGTTCCGGCTCCATCGACTTTGTCACCCCTCCCTCTGTAATTGCTGCTGTGAGCCTCGTCATTTTGGTCTTAAAGTGTTTGTATTAACCCGCTGTACATGATTCTGTTGTTTTTATCTCGCTACTTTATCAGAGATTCAAGATATGAACATTAATAACAGACAAATCAGGCGCCTTCTTTCCCCAAGGTCGCTCCCGCTAGCGTTAGCAACAGGTTTGACTGACAGCGTTGCTAAGTGCCCGCTCCCTGCTCTTTGGTTGATATGATACTCATGGTCAGAATTCGAAATGTGGAACTCGGCTCCAAATTTGCCCCCGAAATGTGGACTCGGCTCCAAATTTGCCCCTGTAACTGCTTCATTTGACCGGAGCCGAACGCTATGGGTGACGTCACACTCCCTTAGTCCAGTTCTTTATACAGTCTATGGTCTGGATGAGTTTCCTGTGGGTACTGCAGTTTTCCTTCTCCTGCTAAGGTAGTCCTGACCAAATCTAACTCTGATCTGGAGATCTGGAGTTGGGTCCCCATTGGCAGTGGCATTGAAGGATGGTTCGAATGCAGAGGACACATTTCCATACAGGGACAGTAAAGAATACTGTATACCATAAACGACCAGGATAGTACAAACATAACACTAATCCAAAGTACATCCACTCATAAACATGGAACAAGAATAAGTACAAAAACATGAGAGCGCATCCACAAAAGAACCATAAATGCTGGATCGCATCAATATGAAAGTGAACTTGGCATATTATGGTCTTGCAGCTCCTGTAAGATCTCAAGTGGTCATTTGATGAATACCGTGCTTCATTACAAAATGTGATGTGATGGCTCTATAACTGATGAAAGCACATTGCCAATTCAAAGCAAGATCAATAAAACTAATATATTTTCTGCCGTGTGCGGAGCGTGTACGGGGCCATTTGTGTCTCGCTTATTTTCAACGTCAACTTCAATTTCTCCGTGATGAAAGAAGCGATACGGTCCAACTCTACATTTCTATTTGATTGAGCGTGTGCTGAGTTAAGGCAGTGGTACAATTAGGAGAAAGACATTTTGCGTAGAGTTCAAAAAGCTACAGTGAAATCCCTCAGAGTAATAGTGACCCACAGAGAATAGATCCAGTAACACATATATTTACCAACTATACATTCACCCTACTTCTGTTTTTGAGCAGAAAGCCCATAGCCTGTACAATCATGTAGCACAAAAAGGCTCTAGGGGAGCATTGTCCATTGAGAAGCATTGATGCTGAAAATTAATGTCTTTTCTTCATTGTAGTGATTTCTTCCTTGTGCTATAGGGCTATGTGTGTGTGTGTGTGTGTGTGTGTGTGTGTGTGTGTGTGTGTGTGTGTGTGTGTGTTGTTCGAGAAGGCACAGCTGCTGTCGGCACACAGATTTCACTGCTTTTGGGATTACCGATAATCTGGCCAGATTTCACAATAAGTCAACACAGGTGACCACAGATCTGAGGAGACCCTGACAAGTGGAGTGAGAGGACAGAGTGGTGGGGATAAAGGGCAGTCACAAAGTAGTGGAAAAATATATGTCAGGAGGCAAAAAAACAGGTTCAAAGTTCACCGAACAATTTATCTGGTGCATGGTACGCCACTTGCTTGTGTCCATGATAGTGTTTTGCCTTGAATGTTCCGCAGTATGGCATTAGAATGATCTAACTCTGAGGGGACAAGCTTGTAGTACCTCCAGACCAAGTTACAGGTCAGATCTGTGGAGAGGTGATCCTGCTCATGGGCAACATGGTTTTCAAGGTATTTTTGAGCAATAAAAACAATAATAATGTAATATCAGAAATGCAAGATAGATACTGTATGTTTAATGCCATACTGTGGAATATTCCTGGCAAAGCATGAACCAGAAAGGTTACACAGACCACCTTTAAAGATGCAGCCGCTGAGACTTTTAGCCCATTTGTATTTTGTATTTCGTCAACAAAAGCAAACTGTAGTTTATTTACCCACAAACAACTCCTTAGCTGACATGGAATGGACAGTAGTTGACTTGGCCAAGTAGATTAAAGACGACCTATTGTGCTTGTGTCGCTCTATACTTATAATCTATGACACCCGTGGATCATTATGTTATAATTTGCACATTTTAAATTGCAATATTCAGCTAAAACAACTTAATAAAAGAAACAAGTCCACTGACTTCTGAAAACTGCAGTGCCCAGTGGGAGCTGACGTCGGCGTAAACGTCATCACAACAAAGAGTTGGCACCTCCGATGGATAGCTGCCAAGTCTTTGTTGTGATGACGTTTACGGCGGGGGGGGGTACCCCCAACAAAAAGTCGGCACCCTCTCCCACGTTAGAAAAATGTGGTGCCCAATGGGAGCTGACGGTCACCACAAAAAGAGTTGGCCCCTCTGATGGATAGCTGCAGCCTGCAGATCATGCTAGCGAGGAGCAGATTTTTTTTCATTTGTACCAAAATGACTACAGATATCACTGATCAAGGAAATAAAATTGGAGAACGAAGTAAGTACAGTGCAGTGGGCGTGTGCTGGGGGCGGTGAAAACGGGATTGATCGTCAAAATGGCGTCTTGAAAATAAGCGATTAAAGATTGCTCAAACATTCACAAATCGCTCCACATACAACTTCGGGTGAGTAAATGGTGAGGGGAAACAACTATAACATGGTTAAAAGCTCTAAGAAATTGATTTAGAATATTGATAGACGGTAGATGAAGTGAACATAGTCATTGCAGTAGAAGAACAAGTCTGCAGTGGTGCCTTCAAAATAGTTGGACAGATTTCAGGAAAAATAAACAACATGGGCGATATACAAGACCGGGCAGAGCACTTGACCAAAGGCTTCAATAAAGTGAGCTGTGAAAAGCAATCCTGCACTTGTTAGAGCTGCCACACTGGAGTCTGCTGCTGTCGTCCCTTTGGCTTCAATTATCAGCTCTATTTTGTTCTTTGTGTTATATCTTTGTAATATCAATAATATCAGTATCAAACATCTAGACACCACTATATCTATGCGAAAAGGGAGGTATTCACAAACGAGGGCAAAACATTCATCTTTATAAGCATTAATAAGATCCTAGACTAAGTGAGAGAAGAAAAAAACATGTTGTCTTTCACACTATACGCTTTAGAACTTCTCTGTGGTGAAAGAACACACTGAATTTGACATGAAAAAGAAGAGGAAGAAGAAACATATGCTTGAAAAGTTTTAATTTGCAACTTGTTTAAAAGTACGAGCGAGATCACTGTCTAGTTATTAGATGTACTGTCTCAGAGTCTGTCACGGTGGCGGAGGGGATATTTTTTCAACCAAATTAGTTGCAGAGAGCAGAAGTTTGTGAAATATTTGATAACTGACTAAAAGACTTGGGCTGCACTGATGTTTCAAATGCATTGCTCTGGTAACATGGAGAGAACAACTCCAGACAAAAGTGGTATCCTCGTTTGTTGTTGGAGCTGGGGATGAGATAGGCCTGTAACATTTAATCTTAGTGGTTGATACAGTAGTTAAAGTGGTACCAACCTTTTTGCTACCTAAATGTGCACTATGGAACTTTTCTGGTCTGTCACCTGCTTGTACATGGTTATTCCTTAACGTCACAAAGCTCTAAAGAACTGTTTTGCGGATCTACTTTGCGTCAGTATCTCAGTTGGTAGAGCGTTTGTCCACTGATCCGAAGGTTGTCTCCATGGAGATGTTATTGTACTTGTATATCTTGCGCTTATTCCATTACAGATATTTTTATTGCTCATTGAAATACCTGTACAAATGCGCATTCTTCCGGTAAGAAACCACTCCACAGGTCATAACTATAGGTTATCTCCTGTGATTTAGATCAGTTTGAATGGACTGTGGGACATTCCAGGCGAAGCAATAACTTCTCCATGGAAACAAGATGCATGTGGTTAATATGTGTCTGAACTTGGCTAAAACAAAGACGATAGAAAGAAACCTGAAGCAGGATCAAATTAGGACTACTACTACTACTACTACTACTACTACTACTACTACTACTACTACTACTACTACTACTACTACTA
>KN474766.1:0-10368 GCA_000787095.1 Periophthalmodon schlosseri
GCTACTACTACTACTACTACTATGACTACTACTACTGCTACTACTACTGTGTAAAACTAATGCAGCGCTACTACTATGACTACTACTACTGCTACTGCTACTACTACTACTACTACTACTCCTGCTGCTACTGCTACTACTACTACTACTACTACTCCTGCTGCTACTGCTACTACTACTACTACTACTACTCCTGCTGCTACTGCTACTACTACTACTACTACTACTCCTGCTGCTACTGCTACTACTACTACTACTACTACTCCTGCTGCTACTGCTACTACTACTACTACTACTACTCCTGCTGCTACTGCTACTACTACTACTACTACTACTCCTGCTGCTACTGCTACTACTACTACTACTACTACTCCTGCTGCTACTGCTACTACTACTACTACTACTACTCCTGCTGCTACTGCTACTACTACTACTACTACTACTCCTGCTGCTACTGCTACTACTACTACTACTACTACTCCTGCTGCTACTGCTACTACTACTACTACTACTACTACTACTACTACTGCTCCTACAACTGCTACTACAGCTACTGCTACTGCTACTGTGACTGCTACTGCTACTACTGCTACTATGACTGCTGCTACAACTACAACTGCTACTACTGCTGCTGCTACTACTACAGCTACTACGACTACTACTGCTGCTACAACTACAACTGCTACTACTGCTGCTACTGCTACTACGACTACGACTGCTACTATGACTACTACTACTGCTGCTACTGCTACTACTACTACTACTGCTGCTACTGCTACTACTACTACTACTGCTGCTACTGCTACTACTACTACTACTGCTACTACTGCTGCTGCTACTACTACAGCTACTACGACTACTACTACTACTGTTGCTACAGCTACTGCTACTACTACTACTACTACTACTACCCTACCACACACCATTACTGCCAAAGTATAAAGCTAAATTTTTATTGTTTTATTACTTGTTATGTTTTGTAAAACTACAGAACATTCAAGAGAAACAAAACCTGCTTTAACAGCAACAGCAAAAACACATCTGTGTCGCCCCAAAAACCATGAGCAGGTTTAAACTGTTTGGAGACTGGTCTTAACTGAAGAGGACACATATGGTAATAGTAAAGCTCACTTCATTTTTATAATAACTGCAAAAACAAAAGTTGGACACTGCACATTCACTACAAAAACACGTGAAAAATATCTGTGAAACTCAATTTGTAAAGATCTGCAAACCACAGACTGGACTTTACTTCCAAACACATCCTGCAGTATTTACTTGCTCCATCACAAACAAGAATAATCTAACGTAAATGTACACAGCTTTGCCACAGAATTCCACACCAACATAAACCAGAAAGACAGCAACAGATAAACAAAATACACTAGAAGATCCCAGATAGTTTTCTTCCACAAAGCTTTAAAAATACAACTTTATCTGTGAGTTTCGCCTCAGACACGTGACATGAACAGGTTTCAAACTCTATTTTAAGATTTATGAGGACTATTTTACGACAGGAATGTTTATTACACGTTTGCTAAATGGGACTAAAGTGGAAAAGCAAAAAAAAAAAAAAAAAAAAGTCCAGGAATCCGATTTACGATTGGGATGAGTAAACAACTTTGTGCTGTGGGCTGGGATGAGGCTAACAGGCTAAGCTAGCGCCTGTGTGCCCTGCCCTTCCCGCATAAACAAACTATTTTAGCACAGAATCCCGCTTTAGATTTCACCGATTTCACTTTGTGCTTCTTGTGGATGATGCCCGAGCCCTCTGCGGTGTGTCTGATGGGTAAAAACAGGCGTGTCGTGGGGTTAAACTAGTGTAAGACTTGTGTTATTATTGCCCTGTGAGGTTAGCATTGAAGCTAACTGTAGGAGTGTGTAAAACCCAGGCATTCCGCGCGGGGTCGAGGTCACACTTGACAAATTTTAAACTTTATCTTGGAAAACGCCCAAATTATTTAAAGTTTTTGATCATTGGTGCGTGTTAAGTTTAGGATTACACAATTGTTACATGATCTTAACAATGCATGAGGTGAAATTGTGACACATTTTGCTATTAAGTGCAACTCCTTATAAACTACGTGAAATGCATTAGCGTAACCGTGTTTTTTCATCTTAATTTTATCTAAATGCTCGTCCCTAAACTGTTCCTTAAATTTATAACCCAAGTACGGATTCTTCACTCTATTCATTTCATAATAAAAGTCACATTCATTCGTATAAATCCGCCTGCATGTTCCAAACGCCTGGGATGTAGCGCGCGTCGCTTTAGCTTTGCGTCAGCCGCGTGCCGTTCCACTCACCATCGTACAAATGGAGGCGATCTTCCGGACTGTCATGAGTAATTCCATCCGTGAGCCTCCTCCATGCTGCAGCGAAGCCCGGGTGGAAAAGGAGCCGCTCCCCGGTGGGACTCGGAGCGGGGGAGGCTGCAGAGGGAGCCGCTGTACCCGCCTGTCAGGCTTTGGTCCCCGGCTACGAGACTGTGCGCTCCTCGGGACTTCCGCTCCGTCACCGCTCCGTCACCGCGGCGCACGGCCAGCTCACACATTAAGGGACGATTTGTTGTTTTAAATTGGCCTGTTAACTGTTGTTTAAAAGATTTGTTCAATGTTTGAAGCCCACACACAGTTCTCATCATTTCAATAGGCTTAAATGGGCAAATATAGGCTTTACGCGCGCTTAATTAGCCTAAATAAATAGAGCTTATAGGCTATATAACGGTGCATGTAACGGTTTCATTATGAGACTGACTATAAAAAATATGTGGGTGTCATAAAAGTGCGGAATACTGTCATAAATGATACATAAAGTCCAAATAATACACAGAGAACACTTTTATTTAGCCTATTTAACTCATTGCTGCGTTTCAAATTATAGGACAATGGGCCATTTAAAGCAGATAGGGGACAGTTAAAAATTAATATTGTTAAAATACATTTTCACCTTGTAATACAGCCACTTTGGGCGGACTTAACCGTAAAGGAGATGAGGGTTCAACATTCAATTCAGTTCAATTTTCTTGTCCACATCTGGGAGTAGCCCATGACATCATCACAAGAATCTGAAAACCACCCAGTGAATGACGATGAAATGAAAACAACACAAAACACATAAATAAAAAAGCCTAAAAAACTGCAATTAAAACAAAAATATTCTTGAATAAGCCATTAGACCAAGATTTGGGTCTGTGCGCCTCTAGGTTAGTCCAGAGGTGGAACGTAACGAAGTAAAAGTAGTGAAGTGCTGTACTTAAGTTCAAATTTTAGATATATGTACTTTACTTAAGTACAATTTACAGTGGATACTTTTTTAATTTTACTTCACTACATTTGAGAGCAGGTATCTGTACTTTCTACTCCACTACATTGTTGAACAGGACTGAAAAGAGAAGTTTTTTATTATTGTCTGAGACCTGCTGAAAAAGGCTGAGGGTTTATTTTTAGCACGTTCATGATTTGAGCAAAACAAAAATAAATAAACAAAAAAAAAAAAACAAAAATACACTAAAGAAACAAAAATAAATGCACAAAATTCATGATTAAAAATGAAGACATTGATTCATATTGTTTCTGTTGAACAAAATATGTCTCATTTTGAATATTGAAGTTTCATTAGACCTCAAAACCTGCAAGAAATACTTTTACTTTTTGCTCTTTAAGTACATTTTTAAACACATACTTTAATAGTTTTACTCACGTAGATTTTTTTCATGTGATACTTTTACTAGAGTATTTTATTTATTTATTTTTTATTTTTATTCTAATTTTTTTGCTCCGTACTTTTACTTAAGTAGCTAAATTGAGTACTTTTTCCACGTATGGTTTCAGAAGAGCGCCTTCTTCAGCAGACCTCATGATTGGTCCACATAGCTCATATTTTTGCTGTCCCGGTTAATTGACCCTTACGTGTCGGACGGGCCCCCCTCTGCGCGGCAGTGCGTAAATCTACCACATCCTCATTCACATCCGAGCACAGAACTATTAGGGGGCTGTCCGAGCACCGAGGGGCCGTGCTCTTCTGACCAACCGCTTTACGCACAGACCAGACCAACTTTACGCACAGACCGGACCAGCGCGGCCAGACATTTGGACTCCATATGGACACGGACTGCGCCGCGGGGCCGTCACGTAAGCACCGGGCACAAACCTATGGAATTTACTTTCATTTTCAATCATCTTTGACGCTTTGACGCGGATGGAGAGAGGCGCGTGGAAACTGTCCAATCCATCTCCAGATCCAGCGGCTTCGGAGCGCACTTCCTTCGGGTTTAAATGAAGATAGATGCGGTTTTCTTCGGCGGCGGTGGCTCCGGATCGGAACAGTAGCGAGGAGCTGGAGGAGCTGACGGCTGCGCAGGGGCCCGGGCCGGAGGTGCACGCGGGGGGAGGCGCGCTCTGAGCCGGGAAGATGAACAGCGGAGGCTCGGGGAACTTTCTGCTGGTGCCCATCCCGGAGTATCCGCTGCTGGACTGTGTCCCCAACAAGACCGTGAAGATCGTGGTGCTCGGAGCCAGCAACGTGGGCAAAACCGGTGCGTAACTTACACCGTAATAGAAAAGAGCATTTCAAAATCAGATGTAAAAAAAACACGTAAAAAGCAGTGGTGGAACGGAAAGAAGTAAAAGTAGTAAAGTACTGTACTTAAATAAAATGTTTAGGTATCTGCACTTTACTGAAGTACATTTTACAGTGGATACTTTTACTTTACTACATTTGAGAGCAGTATCTGTACTTTCTACTTCACTACATTTTTTACAGAGCTGAAAAGTAAAAGTAGTTTTTTTGTTTTTGTTTTGTATTGTTGTTGTTTTATTTATTTATTTATTTATTTATTTATTGAGACCTGCTGAAAAGGCCGAGAGTTTATTTTTATCAAGTTCATAATCTGGGCAAAAATATACAACTTACTAGAAACGTTAAGAGTGACAACAGGGGGCGACAAATCCAAGTTTAGGCAATTAAAGTCACACTGTGTAACCTTTTGGCTAACAAAACAGACTCAATATAAATAATGTTGTTTTTTTTCACTATGGTGTTTATTGCACTGACACAAACTGGCTTGCATCTCCACAAACCTGACTCGTATTTGGTGTAAAACTTATAGAGAATGTTCCAGAGTATGGCTTTAACTTTAGCCAATACTTTTCTATCACATTCACAGTTTAAACCTTTATTTAACCAGGGAGACCCCCCCACAGCTTCGGGAAATCAAACCCACAAGTAGTAGTAGTAGAAGTAGTAGTGGTAATAGTAGTAGTAGTAGTAGTAGTAGTAGTAGTAGTAGTAGTAGTAACTATTCAACTGATCCAAATTGTCTGTTGAAGTCAAATAAAATGGTGGAGGTCCTCTGTGGCCAACCACTTCTGGTAGAGTAGCAAAAAATGAAACTCAAGTAAGTACTGTTACTACTATTGTTATTACTCAAGTAGAAGTACAAAGTAGCAGCCCATGTTATTCAAGTAATAGTAAAAAGTAACTCTGTGGATGTAACATCTGATGATTTATAGTGTGAAGTTGCTGTGTTCATTATTATGACGACTTATGTGACGTTTACGGGGCCCAGTTTAGGACAAAAGTCATTCACAATTTTCCATTTTCCCATTAAAGTATGAAACATTGAGCAGCTTATTATAACTCGTCTCACCCACTCACATATAACCCACTTTAGCCCAAAATAATACAAAGTAGTGGTCCAAAAAATACTCAGGTAAGAGTAAAAAGTATTTGGGGGAAACTACTACTCGAGTAACTGTCTGGACGTAACATCTGATTTATAATTTAAAGTTAATATACACAAAAAAAGAGACACAAAAACGAGACAAACTAAATCACATCTGAACGAGCTGCAAGAAACACAAATGTTCAAATCATTTAACGGAACAGTATGTAACTTTTTTGGTGTCGGGTCCACCATCCACTTATCTCCATGGCAACGTTAAAGAAACATATTGCGCTTGTGTCTGCTGCGGATCATTATAATTTGCACGTAATACCGTATTTTCTGGAGTATAAGTCGCACCTGAGTATAAGTCGCACCAGCCAAAAAATGCATAATAATGAAGAAAAAAACATGTATTTCACGTATAAATCGCATCTGAGTATAAGTCGCACCCCCGGCCGAACTATGAAAAAAAGTGCGACTTATAGTCCAGAAAATACGGTAAGCGATTAAAGATGACTCAGACATGAAAAAAAGTGGACTTATAGTCCAGAAAATACGGTAAGCGATTAAAGATGACTCAGACATGCACGAGTCACTCCCAAAACAACTTCAGAGGGTCGATGAGAAGGAAACAACTAAAACACGATTAAAATCTCTGAAAAGTTCATTTTAGTCCGATTTAACGCGTCGGTGATGTTCCTCAGTATGGCATTAACCTTACATGTGTTTTATTATTAAATACAAGTGAAGAGTTCAATATCAAATCCACGTATCTCCGTTTGGAGTTTGGAAAAGTGTTTTTTGTTTTTTTTTTTCTTTTTGTTACCCTCTTCTGAAGATATTATTAATGACAATAATGTGTAGTGGATTTTAGCAAGAAGAGATGGACTCATTTTGTGACAGCAGTAATATAAATAAATAAATAAATAAAATAAATACATTTGGTTTTTGAAAATAGGACAATACTAAGAGTAAACTACGAGCCTCTTTTTCAAATGGCACTTTTTCAGTTTTTGCAAATGAGCTCTTCAAGTGTTGCTCAAAAAAAACCTTGAAAAAATATGTATTCTTATTGTTAGTGGGGTCGCCTCTCCACAGATCTGACCTGTGATAACCTTAAAGGGCCCATGTTAACCTATTTTCAGATCTGTGTTATAATGTTGTTTCCTCGTCACAAACAGACCTGGGGTTGTGTTTTGTTTCATTCACGCATGTTTAACACTCTGCGTATTTAGACTGAGTTCTTCTCTCAAACAGAAAACACTCTGTTCCACCTTGTGATGTCATGTGGTAATACAGGAAGTGCTCCACTGTGTTTTAAAACTCCATACACCTTCACGAGAATCATTTGGATGATTTCAGACCTGGAATTGCCAATCTCTACTGAACTAAAGGTAAAAGTAGTAGTAGTAGTTAACGTGAAAACTACCGCTTCATGACATCACAAGGTGGAACAGAGCGTTTTGAGCTTTGTAGACGTACAGACTAATAATAAAGCGTTACTCAAACATGTGTGAATGAAACAAAACACAACTCCAGGTCTGTTTTTGAGGAGGTCACATCATTATAACACAACTTAAATCTCACACGAGTCGGTTTTGTGCGATGTAGCGCCTTTAACACGATACTGCGGAACATTCCAGGCAAAACGATAACATCTCCGTGACGACGAGGAAGCGCCTGAGCACGGACGAGGAAAAAGTTACTCGGGCATTTCATATCGTCAACACAGAGCTTTTGTCGCTCGTAGACTCACTCAGCGGGAGGTTTCTTTTGAATTCTTTGGGAAGTATTTATCTCACTTTAGACGCTGCCGTTCCCACACATAGGCCCGGCATCGGCTCTATTTTAGTTTGGCATCCTAAATATGTCTCCGCTGTATCCAAAGACGTCTGAACTAAAGTGTTTGAATGTTTGCGGTCGGAGTTATCTGGTGTGAGCTGACTCAAGGAACGGCTCTGGATCAAAAAGTGACCCAAACGTGGACTATAATGGACTTATAATGTGTTGTTATAAAAAATACATTTGCTAAAGCCAGGGTTGTCAAAACATAGATTCCCAGATAAGCAGTACAAATCTAGATACTGTATTTTCCGGAGTATAAGTCGCGCTGGAGTATAAGTCGCGCTGGAGTATAAGTCGCGCTGGAGTATAAGTCGCACCAGGCAAAAAATGCATAATAATGAAGAAAAAAACATATATTTCACATATAAATCGCAACTGAGGCCAAACTATGAAAAAAAGTGCGACTTATAGTCCGGAAAATACGGAACTTATATATTTCACTATAAATCGCAACTGAGGCCAAACTATGAAAAAAAGTGCGACTTATAGTCCGGAAAATACGGAACTTAAAATGTGACTTTTCCTAAACTGTTAATCACTATGGCAACGGTTCAGATTTTTAATCAGTCTCAACCCCGTGGACGTCATTTGGAGCCGAGTTCCATGTTTGGAATTCTGACCGCGAGTATCATAGCAACCAAAGAGCCAATCCGGAGCGAGGCTGTTGAAGGTAACGCCCCTTCCCGCCCGCGCCGCTGTCAATCAAACCTGTTGCTAACGCTAACGGGAGCGACCTCGGGGAAATAAGGCGCCTGATTGGTCTGTTATTAGTGTTTATATCTTGATTTACGGACAAAATAGCAAAATAAAAATAGAAGGATCACGTAGAGCGGGTTAATACGAACATTTTAAGACCAAAATGACGAGTCTGACAGCAGCAGTTACAGAGAGAGGAGCAACGGTTTTTCAATAGAAAGTGAATTGGAGCCAGCTGACAGCAGAGTTACAGAGAGAGGAGCAACGGTTTTTCAATAGAAAGTGAATTGGAGCCAGAGCTGATACACGCTCACTTCCTATTTGGAACGCGGCGGTTAGCAGGTTAGCTACGTCCGTTTATACACACAGTCTATGGGTCTCACTGATCAAATAGTGGCCCAAACATAAACTATCTTCTAATGTGTTGTTAAAAATGCATTTACTAAAACCAAGGTTGTCAAAACATAGATTTCCAGATAATAAAAACTAAATCTAGAATCAAATCTAGATCCTCTAAATGTGACTTTTCCTGAATTGTTAATCACTATGGCAACGGTTCTTTTTTTCATTTCTTCTCATCCCGAAACCCACAGAGATCTGAAAGAGTAAAAGACCACGTGGCGATAGTAAATTAGCTGCTGTGTTGTGTTGAAAATGAGAAATTCTGTTCTCAAAAAGTAGTGACGGCGGCTCAGTCGGTGGAGCGTTTGTCCACTGATCCGAAGGTTAACAGTTCGAGTCCCGCCCTCGACATAAACGTCACTGGTTGAGCGGTCAGATCCAGTGACTCACAGGTTGGCGGTGTGATTCTAGCTCCCACAGATGAATCCTGTCATGGTGTCCTTGGGCAAGACACTTAACCCAGTGTGTGAATGGGTGAGTGGTTTAAAGGTGGAAAAGCGCTATATAAAAAGTGCTGTAAATCAGTAGTTAGTATCAAACCTTTTCTTTAGATTCAAAACAAACGGATTATTAGCGGTGGTGGAATGTAACGAAGTAAAAGTATTAAAGTACTGCACTTAAGTATGCATTTTAGGTATCTGTACTTTACTTAAATACATTTTAAAGTGGATACTTTTTACTTTTTACTTCACTACATTCGAGAGCAGTATCTGTACTTTCTACTCCACTACATTTTTGAACTGGACTGAAAAGTAAAAGTATTTTTCATCATTGTTTGAGACCTGCTGAAAAAGCTGAGGTTTTTTTTGAACACACACAAAAATATACAAATAAAAACAGCTAAAAACACGACTGATTCAATTGTTTCTGTTTAACAAAATTCAGCAAAATCACTACATTTGAAGTTTTATAAGACCTCAGAATCTGCGTAAAATACTTTCACTTTTTACATTTTTAAACAGGTACTTCACATGATTTTTTTTGCTTTTACTTGAGCATTTTTTCGCTCCAGTATCTGTACTTTTAACAAAACTGAGTACTTCTTCCACCACCGATTATTGGGACAACGTAGAGGTGATGCCGGGGACTCGTCTCCTGATCTGAGCCACGTTTGATTTGGAGGATTTGACTGTGGTGTTATGTTTTAAGAGAACGACACAGGGAGAACGTGCAAACCCCAGACCACCCAGGAATCGCACCTGGGACCTTCTCGCTGTCAGGCGGGATTCTGTCAGTTCGTAAATTCCAAAAGCCTCGTACAAAAACTTCCAGGAGAAATATATGGATTGGATTCAGGAATTTCTTTTCCAGATGCCACTGACACCAGATGTTTTACTCGTGTGTTTTTAGCAGGTCAGAATATGCAGTAGTAATCGTAGTATTAGTAATTTAGTAATCGAAATAGCAGGCTAAGCACCTGCCGTTACGCGGGTACTAACTTCACGTACTTTAGTAACTTTTGAATACATTTTACTAAGAGTAGTATTTTTTACACCGTACTTTTTATATGTACTTGAGTAATATTTTCTGAAGTAGCACTACTGTGTTGTTGGGATGGACTGTTGCAGTATTAGAAGTAGTTGTAGTAGTAGTAGCAGCATCAGCAGGAGTAGTAGTAGTAGTAGTAGTAGCAGCAGAAGCAGTAGTAGTAGCAGTAGCAGTAGTAGTACTAGTAGTAACACTAGCAGCAGTAGTAGTAGTAGTAGCAGTAACACTATTAGTAGCAGTAGTAGTAGTAGTAGTAGTAGTAGTAGTAG
>JACM01019952.1:0-15240 GCA_000787095.1 Periophthalmodon schlosseri
GACCGGGACGAAAACCACACTGCATCTCATATGACCTCATTTACATGAAGATTTACTTGATTTTAGATTGATATTTTTTTTCATAGTTTTAAGGCCCCAAAACCTCTGCAAAAACCCAGTGTTTACATAAAGCCAAATGTTTTTTTTCCTCACAAATCCTTGTGACCTTTATTTTAACCTTTATTTTTGAAAAAGATACTTCTTGATTCAAATTTCTACAAAAATCATTGAAAACAGAGTTTTGCATCTTAATTTAAGATCCTTAATGGAATGATGAATGTTCAGAGCCATTTGACTGTGCAGGTAAACAGCAGAAGAAGCTCGTGTTTGGGGCCATGTATGGACAGTGGAACTAGGCTTTGTCTAAAACAGGATCAGGACAAACACAGGAATCAAATCTCACTCTAAATATGTGACTGGAGCTTTAGAACAAATAAAAACACCATTCAAACAGAACCAGAGCCTCCTACAGAGACCTAAACCTCCATAAGACAACATGTCCTACAGAAACCTGTACCTCCATAAGACAACATGTCCTACAAAGACCTGCACCTCCGTTAGACATGTCCTACAGAGACCTGCACCTCCATAAGACATGTCCTACAGAGACCTGCACCTCCATAAGACATGTCCGACAGAGACCTGCACCTCCATAAGACGACATGTCCTACAGAGACCTGTACATTCATAAGACATGTCCTACAGAGACCGGCACCTCCATAAGACAACATGTCCTAAAGAGACCTCCATAAGACAACATGTCCAAGAGAGACCTGTACCTCCATAAGACATGTCCTACAGAGACCTGCACCTCCATAAGACATGTCCTACAGAGACCTGCACCTCCATAATACATGTCCTACACAGACCTGTTCCCTCCATAGACATGTCGAACAGAGACCTGCACCTCCATAAGATGACATGTCCTACAGGGACCTGTACCGCCATAAGACAACATGTCCTACA
The DNA here is from genome assembly GCA_000787095.1 of Periophthalmodon schlosseri. NCBI lineage: Eukaryota > Metazoa > Chordata > Actinopteri > Gobiiformes > Gobiidae > Periophthalmodon > Periophthalmodon schlosseri. The sequence continues at coordinate 967 of JACM01019952.1, forward strand.
GAGACCGGTACCTCCAAAAGACATGTTCTACAGAGCTGCACCTCCATAAGACATGTCCTACAGAGACCTGCACCTCCATAAGATGACATGTCGTAAAGAGATCTGTACATCCATAAGATGACATGTCCTAAAGAGACCTGTACATCCATAAGACATGTCCTATAGAGACCTGTACCTCCAAAAGACATGTCCTACAGGGACCTGTACCGCCATAAGACAACATGTCCTACAGGGACCTGTACCGCCATAAGACAACATGTCCAACAGAGGCCTGTACCTCCATAAGATATGTCCTACAGAGACTGGTACCTCCATAATACAACATGTTCTACAGAGACCTGTACCTCCATAAGACAACATGTCCTCTGACAGACAGAGCCCAGGGTTTGTACTGTTCAGTGAATAACAGTGACATCTGTGCAAACAGTGACCCCCAAAAGTGCTCAAGGGGGCCATTTTGTTCATCTGATAAGAAATAAAATATAAATATACAATTATGCATATATCATTTGAAAATGAACATTTGTACAATTGACTCCTCTTGTTGAAAACAAAAGGCCCCAGTTACATCAATAATGTTCTGTGATTCTTGGTCACTAAATTCTAGTCAAATGCAAAACAGTTTTGAAAAATGCAGGTTTTTTTTACAGGAATCCTTCAATAATACTTAAAAAAACAAAACACTTTTTTCACATAATCAAGGCCTATTGTCTCTAGATATGTAAATGTTGGGTAAATCAGTGCATCAGTTTGAAGTCAGGCTAAAAATAGAACCCAAAATTATAAAAAAAAATATGTTATTTTGTGGCTGAATTATAAAAGAAACAATTTGGGGTAAAAATTGAACCCCCTGTAACTCTACTAGGGTTAAGTGTAATCACTCTACCTCCAGACCATAGTGCACTGTCCCTTTAACTGTATTCACTCCACCTACAGACCATAGTGCACTGTCCCTTTAACTGTATGCTTTAAACTGTATATTTTTTACTGGTCCTGGTCTTGGTTTGGTCTCTGTCCTGTTCTCTGGTGTAACCCTGGTCTAACCCCTCTTGTGTTATGAACTGTGCTATAGTACAACTACTGCAAATACTACAACTACTACTACTGCAAATAGTACAACTACTACTGAAAATACTACAAGTACTACTACTACAAATACTACAACACCTATTGCAAATACTACAACTACTACTGCGAATACTACAAGTACAAATACAACAACTACTACTGCAAATACTACAACTGCTACTAATGCAAATAATACTACTACTACTGCAAAGACTACTACTGCAAATACTACAACTACTATTACTGCAAATACTACAACTACTACTGCAAAATTTACAACTACTACTGCAAATATTACAATTAAAACTGCAAATATTACAACTACTACAACTACTACTGCAAAGACTACCATTACTACTGCAAATACTACAACTACTACTGCTAATACTACAACTACTACTACTGCAGATACTACAACTATTATAACTGCAAATATTACAACTACTACTACGGCATATACTACAACTACTACTGAAAATATTACAAGTACTATTACTGCAAATACTACAACTACTACAACACCTATTGCAAATACTAAAACTACTACTGCAAATACTACAACTACTACTGCAAATATTACAGCTTCTACTTCAAATATTACAACTTCTACTGCAAAGACTACAAATTCTGCTACTGCAAATATTATAACTATTGCAAATATTACAACTACTACAAATACTACAACTGCAAAGACTACCACTACTACTGCAAAGACTACCAATACTACTGCAAAGACTACCAATACCACTGCAAATAGTACAACTACTGCAAATATTACAACTAATATTGCAAATTCTACAACTACTACTGCAAATATTACAACTACTACTGCAAATAATACAAATACTACTGCAAATACTACAACTACTGCAAACACTAGAACTGCAAATACCACAACTACAAATACTACAACTACTACTGCAAATACTACAGCTTCTACTGCAAATATTACAACTACTACTGCAAAGACTACAAATTCTACTACTGCAAAGACTACCACTACTACTGCAAATATTACAACTACTACAAATACTACAACTGCAAAGACTACCAATACTACTGCAAAGACTACCAATACCACTGCAAATAGTACAACTACTGCAAATATTACAACTAATACTGCAAATACTACAACTACTGCTGCAAATATTACAACTACTACTGCAAAGACTACCACTACTGCAAATACTACAAATACTACTGCAAATACTACAACTACTACAGCAAATATTACAACTAATACAAATACTACAACTGCAAAGACTATCACTACTACTGCAAATGTTACAACTACTACTGCAAAGACTACCACTACTGCAAATACTACAAATACTACTGCAAATACTACAACTACTACAGCAAATATTACAACTAATACAAATACTACAACTGCAAAGACTATCACTACTACTGCAAATGTTACAACTACTACTGCAAAGACTACAACCAATACTGCAAAGACTACAACCAATACTGCAAAGACTACAACTACTACTGCAAATAATACAAATACTACTGCAAAGACTAAAAATATTACTATAGCAAATACTACAACTACTGCAATTATTACAACAACCGCTGCTATTACAACTACTGCAAATACTAGAACTCCAAATACTACAACTACTGTTGCAAATACTACAACTACTACTGAAAATATTACAACTACCACTGCAAATACTAACACTACTACTGAAGAGACAACAAATTCTACTACTGCAAATACTACAACTACTGCAAATATTACAACTACTACAGCAAATACTAAAACTACTACTACTGCAAATACTACAACTACTATTACTGCAAATACTACAACTACTACTACAACTTCTACTACAACTACTACAAATATTACAACTACTACTGCAAATACTACAACTACGAGTACTGCAAATATCACAACTACCACTGCAAATACTACAAATACTACAAAAACTAATGGAAATACTACAACTACTACAGTAAATACTAAAACTACTACTACTGCAAATACTACAACTATTACTGCAAATACTACAACTACTCGACTACTACAAATATTACAACTACTACTGCAAAGACTACCACTACTACTGCAAATATTACAACGACTACTGCAAATACTACAACTGCAAATACTACAACTATTACTGCAAATACTACAACTACCACTGCAAAAAGTAAAACTACTACTGCAAATATTACAAATACTACTACCGGAAATACTACAGCTACTACTGGAAATATTACAACTACTACTGCAAAGACTACTAATACTACTACCGGAAATACTACAACTCCGGCAAATACAACTGCAAATATTACAACTACTGCAAATACTACAACTGCAAATGCTACAAATACTACTGCAAATACCACAACTTCTATTGCAAATACTACTACTACTACAAATATTACAACTATTACTGCAAATACTACAGCTTCTACTGCAAATATTACAACTACTACTAAAAATATTACAACTACTACAAATACTACAACTGCAAAGACTACCACTACAAATACAACAAGTACTACTGCAAATATCACAACTACTACTGCAAATACTATAGCTACTACTGCAAATACTACAAATACTACAAAGACTAATGGAAATACTACAACTACAATGCAAATACTATGACTACTACTGCAAAGACTACCACTATTGCAAATACAACAACTACTACTGCAAATACTAAAATTACTACTAATGCAAATACTACAACTCCTACTACTGCAAATATTACAACTACTACTGCAAAGACTACAACAAATACTACTGCAAATATTACAACTACTACTGCAAAGACTACAAATTCTACTACTGCAAATACTACAACTACTGCAAATATAACTACTACTACTGCAAATTCTACAACTACTGCTGCAAATACTGCAACTATTACTGCAAATATTACAAGTACTGCAAATAATACAACTACAACTGCAAATATTACAACTACTACTGCAAATACTACAACTACTACTGCAAATACTACAAATTCTACTATTTCAAAGACTACAACTACTACTGCAAATACTACAACTACTATTGAAAATATTACAACTACTACTGTAAAGACTAGAACTACAACTGCAAAGACTAGAACTACTACTGCAAAGACTACAACAACTACTATTGCAAACTACTGTAAGTGTTTTGCCTCAAAACTATTTTTAGCATTTACTACAACTGCAAATGCTAAAAATACTACTGCAAATACCACAACTACTACTGCAAATACAACACCTACTACTGCAAATATCTCAACTACTACTGCAAATACTGCAACTACTATTGCAAATACTACAATTACTACAACTACTATTGCAAATACTAACACTACTACAACAACTATTGCAAATACTACAACTACTACAACAACTAATGCAAATACTACAACTACAACTGCAAATACTACAACTAATACCGCAAAGGCTACCACTACTGCAAATACTCCACCTACTACTCCAAATACAACAACTACTATTGCAAATACTACAACTACTACTTTTGCAAATACTACAGCAAATATTACAACTCCTACTGCAAATATTACAAATACTACTACTGCAAATATTACAACTACTGCAATTATTACACCAGCTGCAAATAATAAAACTACTGCAAATACTACAACTGTGAATATCACAACTACAAATACTACAACTGCAAATATTACAACTACAAATACTACAACTACTAAATTTACAACTACAAATACTACAACTACTACTGCAAATATTACAACTGCTACTGCAAATACTACAACTACTATTGCAAAGACTACAACAAATACTACTGCAAATATTACAACTGCTACTGCAAATACTACAACTACTATTGCAAAGACTACAACAAATACTACTGCAAATATTACAACTGCTACTGCAAATACTACAACTACTATTGCAAAGACTACAACAAATACTACTGCAAATATTACAACTATTATTGCTGCTACTACTACTACTACTACTACTACTACTACTACTACTACTACTACTACTACTACAACTACTACTACTCCAAATACTACAACAACTACTACTGCAAATATTACAACTATTATTGCAAATACTACAACTACTACTACTCCAAATACTACAACAACTACTACTGCAAATACTAAAAATACTACAGCAAATATTACAACTACTACTACAAAGACTACAGCAAATATTACAACTACTACTACAAAGACTACAAATACTACAACAACTATTGCAAATCCTACTACTACTACTACAAATACTACAACTACTGCAAATACTACAACTACTACAACAACTAATGCAAATACTACAACTACAACTGCAAATACTACAACTAATACCGCAAAGGCTACCACTACTGCAAATAAATATTACAACTACTACTGCAAATACTACAACAACTACTACTGCAAATATTACAACTACTACTGCAAACATTACATCTACTACTGCAAAAACTACAACTACTACTGCAAATATTACAACTACAGCTGCAAATATTACAACTACTACAACTAGTACTGCATAGACTACCCGTAATACTGCAAATACTAACCCTACTACTGCAAATACTACAACTACTACTACTGGAAATACTACAACTACTACTGACAATATTACAACTACTACTGCAAATACTAAAAAAAATACTACTGCAAATATTACAGCTACTACTGCAAATACTACAACTACTGCAAATATTACAACTACTACAAATACTACAACTGCAAATACTACAACTACTACTGCAAATACTACAACAACTATTGCAAATACTATTACAACTATTATTGCAAATACTACAACTACTACTACTCCAAATACTACAACAACTACTACTGCAAATACTACAACAACTACTACTGCAAATATTACAACTATTATTGCAAATACTACCAAGTACTGCAAATACAACTACTACTGCAAATATCACAATTACTACTGCAAATAGTACAACTACTACTGCCTACTGTAATAATAAACACAATTATTATACAATATCTGTGTGTGTCAGATGCCCTCCCATCCTCCTGTATCCCTGTGTGTCAGATGCCCTCCCTATATCTGCAATATACCTGTGATATATCTGCAGTATATCTGCAATATATCTGCAGTATACCTGCAAAAAACAACTCTTCAAATCATTTCATATCGTCAGCGTAAGAGTGCTGTTACACTGTACAGTACATTAGTCAAGAGTATTTTAAAAATAAGCAATACTACCCACCTCTGGTCCTGATGCAGTCCTGTTTCAAATGTTGTTTAGTCCTGGTTCAGTTCAGATTTTGTGGATTCTAAACCACCCCCCAGTCTGGATTCTGGTCTCTAGTCCCTGGACTGGTCCCTGGACTGGTCTCAAGTCCCTGGACTGGTCCCTGGACTGGTCCCTGGACTGGTCTCAGGTCCTTGGACTCTGGTCTGGTCTCTGGTCTGGTCTCTGGACTCTGGACTCTGGACTAGTCTCTGGTCCTTGGTCCCTGGACTGGTCTCCGGTCTAGTTTCTGGACTCTGGACTGGTCTCTGGTCCTTGGTCTCTGGACTGGTTTCTGGTCCCTGGGCTGGTCCCTGCCCAGAGACCAGATCAGGTCCTGCTCTGGCCCTCCCTCAGTTTGTGGGACAGGAAGTGAACAGAATGAGACAGGAAGTGTGCGCTGGTCTGATAGGAGACTTCCTGTCAGACTGGACCTGGACCGGACCCATTTGAATTTTTCCTTTGATTGGTAAGATTCAGAATGTGATCTAATCAGACTAAGCCATTCTCCGTGAGCCATGGAGCGCTTAACCTGAAAATGACCCAGTTACAGAAAGAGTTAAGGAAAAGTTTTGTGGTACAATGAGAGAGAACATGAACACTAATGAGCCTGATCTGGTCAACTCTCTGAAGCTAAGCAGGGCCGGGCGTGGTCAGGACATGGGTGGAAGACTGCAGGGACAGTGACACGCCAGTGTCAACAACTGTTGTTGTGTCCTTAGGCAAGACACTTCACCCACATTGCCTAGTATGAAAGTGGTGTGTGCGCGCATGTGGTGGGAGGGGTTGATGGCTGATGATGGTCTACCCCAGGGCAGCTGTGGCTACAATAGTAACTTACCACCACCATGTGGAGTGAATGAATAGTGAAGAAAATGAAGAGAAAGGTAAAGTGTAAACTCACCAAACTTATACAGAGTACATGGTATTAACAAAACCTGCCTGGAGAGTACAATATATGATACAAAAGGGTCAGCAATGGGATTTACTTTACAAAAGACTTTTTAAAGGTGCATTATGGAACTTTTCTGGTTGGGGGCTCCGCCACCTGGCTGCTTTGCCAGGAATGTTTCACAATATGGCATTAAACTTTTTCATTTATTTGATTGGATTGGAAGAAATACTTTGAAAAACATGCATTAGCCTGGTGCTCCACTCATAAGATGGCCACCGCATTTGCCATGGAAAGAGAACCCACATAATACTTGACATGACATCGTGCAGCTTTAAACCCTGCCTCAATTCATTTGTTTCCATGGAAACCTAAAACACAGGATCTGTAGCAGTCTGTGGGGCAAATACAGGTTTATCTCATCTCATGGTTGGTCATGGAGGTCAGAGGTCAGCAGCGGTCAGATCTGTGTTTTCATTTCAATGGTTCAGAAATGTAGATGAAAAAAAAACTTGTCTTTATTAAATAAAAATAATTTCTACATTAAATAAAAGAAGCTCTTGAGCCCCATTAGAACTAGGGATGCACCGATCCAGCTCTTTCTGTTCCGATATGGTTCCGATACGATTCCAATACGATTCCCATACTATAGTATGTATCCCTGTATCCATGATCTGTTATTTATCTCTGAGGTAACGACTTTAAGTAAACAACAACTTTAAGTAAATAAAGTTCAAACATTATGAGACTTTCTGGGCGACTACAACAAGTAAATAGTCTTACATCAGTGTATGTGTCCACCCAGGATATCGACTGAACTGATATTTGGAAGCAGATATCTGATCCAGCATATTTTTCAGTACTGGTGCCGATATCTGATATGAGTATTGAATCGGTGCATTCCTAATTAGTATAGTATAATTATAATCTACTTTTGATCAGATTTTTGGTTTAATGTTTTTGTCCTGCGGCGGGTTCAGGACCAGGTCTCGCTCGGTTTTTACGGTGGACAGTTCAATCCTCTCTGGCCCATTCTGCCACTGTGTCCTTGAGCAAAACACTTCACTGGAACCAACTGAATCCACAAGAAGTACTTGAGACTCTGGTGATCCAGTCCTGGTTTAAACATGGTTCAGTCCTGGTTTAGTCCCAGTTCAGTCCTGGTTGTGGGTTAGAATCCCGGGGGGTTCCAGGAGCAGGTCTGTGGACTCTGGATTTCCTCATAACACTGGACTGTGTCTCCGGGCTTAAAATCTACATCTCCGTCAGCAGAGAGTCCACAGTCCATCCCCGACTTCACCGAAGAAACATCGTCCTTATGGTGCTTCAGAGCAGACAGGGACCCTGCACAGAACAGAGACTGGGTTTTAAACCAGAGACCAGGTTTAGACAAGAGACCGGGTTTAGACCGGGTTTAGACCAGAGACCGGGTTTAGACTGGGTTTAGATCAGAAACCGGGTTTAGGCCAGAGACCGGGTTTAGGCCAGAGACCGGGTTTAAACTGGGTTTAGATCAGAGACCAGGTTTAGGCTAGAGACCGGGTTTAGACTGTGTTTAGACCAGAGACCGGTTTTAGACTGAGTTTAGACCGGAGACCAGGTTTAGAGCACAAACCGGGTTTAGAGCAGAGACCGGGTTTAGACCAAAGGCGGGGTTCAGACCAGAGAGCGGGTTTAGACCAGAGACCGGGTTTAGACTGGATTTAAACCAGATACAAAGTTTAGACCAGAGACTGGATATAGACTGGGTTTAGACCAGAGGCCGAGTTTAGATCAGAAGCTGGGTTCAGACCAGAGGCCGGGTTCAGACCAGAGACTGGATTTAGACCAAAGACCAAAGACCAAAGACCAAAGACCAAAGACCAAAGACCAGAGACCGGGTTTAGACCAGGTTTAGACCAGGGACTGGGGTTTAGGGAGATCTGAACAGGTTTAGAGGAAGATCTGAACCAGTCTAGAGGAGGAGAATTTGAGCCAGTTTTGATCCGGTCTGGAACCAGTCTAAACCCGGTCTAGAGCTGGTCTAGAGCCATTCTAAACCCAGTCTAGAGCCGGTCTGAACCACATACCCTCCCACAGGACTAGCGCCCCCCTCAGAACTCTGAAGTGGTGTCGTTTGTCCAGGACTCCTCTCTGGACTCTGCAGCCGGCCACAGGGACTTTCCTCTTCCCCACAGAGACCTCGAAGACTGCAAGAACACTGGCCTCTCCTGCAACACAAGACCAGGGTTAGACCAGGGTTAGACCAGGGTTAGACCAGATTTTCAAATTATATATGCATAATTACATATTTATATATTTATTTTATTTCTTATTAGATGAACAAAATGGCCCCCTTGAGCACTTTTGGGGGTCACTGGCTGCACAGATGTCAGCGTTATTCACTGAACAGCACAGACAGGCTCTGTCTGTCAGAGGACATGTTGTCTTATGGAGGAGCAGGTCTCTGTAGGACATGTCTTATGTCTTATGGAGGTGCAGGTCACTGTAGGACATGTCTTATGTAGGCGCAGGTTCTGTTTGAATGGTGTGTTTTAGTTGTTCTAAAGCTCCAGTCATATATTTAGAGTGAGATTTGATTCCTATGTTAGTCCTGATCCTGTTTTAGACAAAGCCTAGTTCCACTGTCCATACATGGCCCCAAACACAAGTTGGTCTCCTGCTGTTTACCTGCACAGTCAAATGGCTCTGAACATTCATTATTCCGTCAAAGACCATAAGAGAAAAAAAACACCATTTGGGTTTTTGCAGAGGTTTTGGGGCCTTAAAACTATGAAAAAATAATAAATCCAAAATCAGGTACATCTTCATGGAAATGAGGCGATATGAGATGTATATTTCATAAAAGCTGTCAGTTTGAATGAAGTTGGTCTAAAAGGCCAAACACACAAATGTAAGCAGGACTCACTGAATCCCATTGAAATGAATGGGAAAATGGCTGGGCTCATTGGAGCTTCAACATCACTGTTTGTCTCATTCAAAAATCTTAAAAGGTTAAGAAAACTCCCGCACACTGTCTCACTCTTGGTTTACTTTATTCACACGACTTTTCAGGCCTTCTGACCTTCCTCAGGTAATATGTGGACTTTTATATAAAAGAACATGTACAGAGACTGCCAGCATATCTGAAAGACTCCACAGATTTTATCAATAAAATGTTGGCAGTTACTGATCTCCCTGAAGATCTACTGACATTAGACGTCTCCAGTCTTTACCCTAATATCCCACATGAAGAGGGGCTGGACGCAATGAACTTCTATCTACAGACACGTGAACAGTCTGAGAAGCCCCCGACTGAATTTCTCCTAAATTTGGCGACAACTGTCATGAATTATAATTACTTCAGTTTCAATAAGACATTTTACCAACAAGTGTCAGGCACGAGCATGGGCACTATATGTGCACCCAATTATGCCAGTCTATATATGGGTTATTTTGAACAACAGTACATTTTCAATCCTGAACACAATCCTCATCACAAGAACATTTTGCTATATTTCAGATACATTAATGATATATTTTGTGTTTTTCGAGGCAATCATGAGCAAGTAACAGACTTTGTGAATCTGATTAATCAATTTAAACCTAATCTAAAATTTACAAGTGAAGTCAGTAAAAAGAAAATTAATTTCCTTGACATGTGGATTGAAATCAGGGGTGGTCTCTTAAGTACAACACTGTATCAAAAGCCTACTGACAAGAACACTCTCCTACTGGCCATGAGTGCGCACCCCACGCACTTAAAAAGAGGTCTTCCTAAAAGCCAGTTCTTTCGCCTCAGACGGGTATGCCAGAACACCGAGGACTTTGTAGAAAAGTCAACAGTTGATGATAGCAAAATTCATGGAGAGAGGCTATTCTCTTCCATGCATAGAGGAGGCTTACAAAGCTGCGTTATCCAAACCAAGGGACGCGCTCCTAAAGAAAAAGGACTCTAAAAATCAGAGACGTTTTTCGGCAATATTTAACACTGTGTATTCACCCCAGAGTCACAAGATCAAATCAATTATTTTGAAACATTGGCATATTTTAAAGACTGATCCAGAATTGGCCCAAATATTTCAAGATCCACCTTTATTCACTTACAGAAGAGGCAGAAACCTGAGAGACGCCTTGGTACATTTCAGACTTTTCTTACAGCAGAAACACCCCAAACACGCAAACTCTCATTACACCTCTTCCTAATGGTAATTATAGATGCGGCAGTTGCGCTCAGTGCCATAACACCACTAAGACTTCTCATTTCTGCCATCCCTCCACTGGAAAGAAATTCCCCATTAGAAGTGTCATTACATGTGCGTCAACCCATGTAGTTTACTTGTTGCGCTGCCTGTGCGGACTGGCGTATGTTGGAAAGGCGACACGGAAACTCAAAATCCGCATAAGTGAACATAAAAGCGCAATAAGACGCCAAGACCCGGATTCTCCTGTTGCTGTTCATTTTAATCACCTTAAACATGATATGTCTTCACTTCGCTTCTGTGGTATCGAACAGGTGCCTGCTCCGCCGAGGGGGGCGACCACGACCGTGTGTTAAAAAGACGTGAAGCCTATTGAATCTTTACCTTACAAACTCTTAGCCCAAAAGGTTTAAATGACGAACTATTGTTCAATGTAATGTTATGATGTCAAATGGATGCTGTAATGAGGAGCACACACTTGTTTTGCCCTCCCTCTGAGTTATGAGGGAGTTCCATGTGAACTCTTGGAGGCATCATTTACTTTGTTAGAAAATGTCAGATTTATGGTATACTGTTGTTACGTTTTTAGTGTAATAATAATCTTTGTATTTTTCTGATCATTGTCCATGCGTTTTAACTGGTGTATAGTGAATTATGCGCTTTTTTGTGGGTATATTGGGGTCTAATTGTAAATGTATTTTCTTCACTGTTGTGATTGGTCAATTACTCTTAAGGGGGAAGTCCCTTGACTTATATAGGGGGGGCGGAAGGGGCTGTCCTCATACCTGAGGAAGGTCAGAAGGACCGAAACGTTGTGTGAATAAAGTAAACCAAGAATGAGACAGTGTGCGGGAGTTTTCTTAACCTTTCAAGTGATTCACCTCCGACGCACCTGTCGCCCAGTCAGGTGTGCAGAGTCTACACAGGAACTCATTCAAAAATCTGACCGTTTTCAAAAACAGCGCCTACACTAAATTTAGACCCCTCCCACCATCTAGACCCCTCCCACCTTCTAATTCACCAAATATGTTTTGTCAAGTACAGTCATGTCTTCTCAGTGTTATAGGGCCTTAAAATGTAAAAAGAAAATGCACTTTTTTCACATAATCAAGACCTATTGGCTCATATATAAATGTAAGGTAAATGTAGTATCAGTGCATCAGTCAGGCTAAAAATAGAGCCCAATATTGTAAAAATATGTTATTTTAAGGCTCAGTTATAAGAAACAAATTGGGGTAAAACTGACCCCAAAGGAACTTTGACATAACTTTTTTTCATACAATCCTTATTATATCATTTTTTTCACATTTTCACTATTGATAAAAATCATCAAAATGAACAACTGGCCCAATTTTCAGCCCATTTTCAGCCCATTTAAAGAAATGCTAATACATGTATTTAATGTCACATATAAAAGTACAGTTTATGTTACTACTCCGAATGCTCACATTTATATCAGACCTTTATGTGCAATGTATACAAATAGTATTGAATGAGCTACAAAAGCACATATGTAAAAATGGGTATTATATGTAATAAATAAATCACGCGTGTTAATGCATTATACTAATTATTCATTAAAGTATTACTTAAAATTCCATTTTAATATCAAACCTGAATCTAACCTGTCCACAGTCACATGGCTTCCTGCCCCTCTAAGATGGACACCTCCTTTGGCTTACCGTTGCCAAGGTGACTCCTCTTTTCTGGGATCCATTGATCATGGCTTCTCTCCTCAGCGTGTTCTAACTCTGCTCCAAACCTGTTTTCTGAAACTGTTTTCTCTGTCCGAGTGGGATAACTCTGACTCAGGAATTAAACTCGGGCTTAGTTCAGCCTGCTTTGTGAAATAGGGCCCTGGTTCTTACACAGGACTGTCTGGACAGTCTCTGGGAGGTTTAGTCCTGGTTTAGTCCTGGTTTAGTCCTGATTTAGTCCTGATTTAGTCCTGGTTCTAACCTGGTTCTAACCTGGTTCTAACCTGGTTCTAACCCGGTTCTAACCTGGTTCTAACCTGGTTCTAACCCGGGACTGTCTGGAGAGTCTCTGGGAGGTATAGTTCTGGTTTTTGTCCTGGTTTAGTCCTGGTTTAGTCCTGGTTTAGACCTGCTTTAGATCATTTTCACACGTTAATGCGCTCTACCCCCAGTGACCCCAGTGCGCACTAGATTTAGTTCTGTTTACTTTACTTCAGCCTTGTTCAAACACAACACGTATCATTCACCCCAAACACGCACCATGAGCCGCCATGAGAGTCCATCAGCTGATCAAAGAACTTATTTCTATGACTAGAATAGTGTGTCGTTTTCTATGTTGTCACCAGCACGCAGACAGATCCAAGCTCACCTGCGCAAACAGAACCAGGCTCACCTGCACAGACGTGTTGCTGATTTTAAGTTTATCCAAATTGCCTCGTCAGATGAACGTGTTAAACAGCAGCTTTGCAGTGACCATTCATACAAATATACACTGCGTTCCAAATTATTATGCAAATTGTGTTAAAGAGTCATAAAGGTAAAATTTTTTGTTTTCCAGTGAAACTCATGGATGGTATTGTGTCTCAGGGCTCTTTGTGTCAGTGAAATCAATCTCAGACACCTGTGCCAATTAGTTTGCCAGGTAAGTCCATCCATCCATTTTCTTCCGCTTATCCGGAACCGGGTTGTGGGGGCAGCAGTCTAAGCAGGGTCTCTAAGACTTCCCTCACCCCAGACATGTCCTCCAGCTCCTACGGTGGGACCCTAAGGCATTCCCAGGCCAGCCGAGAGACGTAGTCCCTCCAGCGTGTCCTGGGTCTTCCCCGGGGCCTACTCCCGGTGGGACATACCCGGAACACCTTCCTAGGGAGACGTTTAGAAGGCATCCTGAACAGATGAAATTCTGTCCATAAATACAATGAA
>KN474773.1:5057-40915 GCA_000787095.1 Periophthalmodon schlosseri
CAAATCAGCGCACTCACATTTCTTCCATTACTGTCATAAGTCGTGTGCATTTCATTAGCGTTGTCCGGGCGAGTCACTCCGGGGCAGGGTGGGCTTGTGCATTGTGTCAGCTGGTCCTGATTTAGTGATGGGCCGCTGTGGCAGCAGAGGCTGATCAGTCTGCCCGCTCCACTGCACTTTCTCTTCACTCCCACATTAATATTTCAGCTCTTACTGTAAAAAGCCACGCTCACAGCACAGCTTTTGTGACTGGTGCTCAGAAGGGCCAGGGAGAAGACAAAAGGAGACCCTGAAGTAAATGTTAAAAAATCTGCGTGTTTTGTCTCGATGTTAATGAATTCACATTACTTTGTAATTCTGAAGTTATAACTAATATAAAAAAAAAAAACCTAAAACAAGCATGTAATGAATTTAAAGTACCGGTATTTAATCAGGGGTTTCATCCATACTCCTCTGATTAGTGCTATTATCCATGGGTTTCAGACAGAGGTAAAAATGTGCTTCCTTTCCAATAACAATTGCAAGCATCTTTTGAATAGTGGAATGTGGTGTTCAAAATGACATTGAAACTCAAAGGCATGTATATGATTTGTGTCATTTACACAGACATTACATTGTTCTCTGTCTCCAGGCACCTCCAGTCTCCTCCCAACAAAGCCTTTCAGCATGTGAAGGTGGATACACTGTGCCAGCCAGAGGCTGTGTCCTCTGTCGCCGTGCCAGGTCAGTCCCATTCATCTATTTTGGACAACTTTCTTCTATGTTACAGAATATATTGCAAAACTTGCTTAGAAACTTTTCTTATCTAGTTAAAAGTTTTTTTCTTTCAGCCGCCTGGTGCAGCGTGAACAGGGACTAAAAGCATGAAGAAGTGAATACCACGCCAAGACTATGACCGTCCGAAACCCCACAAACCTCATGTATCACCCCTCACCCCCTCCCTCCTCTTTTACCTTAAGTCTTTTTGTAAGTACATGTTTACACAGTGCAAACGAATGGTGTCAAACGCAGTCAAAAACCAACTAAAAGTACTTTCACAGTGTGCGCGTAGTTTGCCGGCTCAAGATTTTTGAAATATCTCCTGTAACTGTCACTATCTACAGCTTCGAGCCACAGGTAGTGTCATGTAGCAAGGTCCCCCAGCGTAGTTGTTATGTAGCAGTTTTGGTCATTTTTTGTGATAAATACAAGAGTTTACAGGCATAGAACGCATGCTCTCAAGTTTATTGGACTTAATGTAGCTCTTTTTGGTTCGGCATTATTTTCACATCAGCTATTTTGAAACGATCCCGGCCCATCGCAAAAGGAATAGCTGCCATATTAGCTTGCAATCTCAGGAAGAAATGTTTGACAGTTGCTAAGTTAGCTTCACTAGCTACACACATGCTATATGACAATTCGAAATAATAGAGACTTAATTTTATATACCCATCTGAGTTGAAAGGGTTTTTCAGTTAACATAATATTGATTGAAAAACCTTTTGGCCATATTTTATTGTAGCAAATGAATAACAGGAGCAAAGCTGTGTCATAAGTACAGGTAAACATTAATCTGCAACATGTCAATTGTGTCTATCCCTCAAAATACTAGATTTGCTCTGCAGTTGGACATTGAAAAAAACGCAAAGACAGTGAGTGATTTTTGACTTAACTAAAATAGTACAAATAATTGCCAATCAGAAGTTGTCAGTTTAAAGTTCACAAATGTTTGTTTTCATTTTGAACTAATATCAATGATTATAAATGAGTGACTAGATGCTTTATGTAGCTCTATATTTTATGTCTGAATATGGGGCTTTCTGTTGACAGTGTGAGCCATGTTGTAAGATTTAGATAAATACACTTTGTGCTGCTAAGTCGAGGTCAGCAGTTCATCACACATGCAGCTAAAGATGATGTTGAGTTTGTATTTTCCTTGTCTTGATTGGCGACGATAATTAGCTGTGAGAGTCTAGTAGAGAGTGTACATAGAAAATGTTGTTCTATGATTATTATATTTGTATTCTTGATATATTTTAGTGCTATGGTGCAGTTTTCTTCAGCAGTAGCGTAATGCACTGCAGTTTCTCGAGAAGATCATCAAAACTGAATGACATAAATATAAAGCCTTAAACATGAACATACATGGAGGTGGTGTTAAAGGGATTTCTGTCAACTTTTATAGGTAAGGCTGACTCCAGCAAGCTGCTAATAGGCTGTTGGGATCAGAGTACATAAGCCTTGTGTTGCATGGACAAAGTATACAAAATCAGCCACAACTTCTGTAATCACCAAGACATAATTTCACTAATTATATAGAAAACTTATGTACACAGTGGGATTTGATCCATCCTGAACATGTTTACAAGATTCAACTTGAAAAAGAGTGATGTGACTGAGAGACACCAGAACAGAGGCTGGTTGAGATGACCTAGTTTGCCATCCCGGATATGGTGTAACCCTGGACCAATGAAATGTAATGAAGCCTGGTATTCACTAGAATTTTAATTGACATGATTGCCCTAAAATGTTACGTTGAAAATGTCATAACGGTTTGCTTTGAGATTCATTTGGCACGGTTTTCAAATACAACATTAGGCTAATGTACTTGAAAATGTGACAGTTAAGGGAAGGTCAGGTTTGAATGATACAATAATTATAGTTATAAAATATCTGTTGAGCTTTAAAATCAACCAGAACTAATAGAAGAAAATACATCCCAGCTGTTTCCCTCACCTCTGCAAACACTAGTGCACAAACCTCATGCTGAGATCCACTTGAAGAAGCCATCGAGGTTGTCGTAAACATATTAAAGGTTATGAAGGTCAATAGTGGTGAATGGGCTTGGTGTTCTGATGCCCTTTCGTCACTGCTGCTTAAGTCTGACATGTTCTCATTGATGTAAAGGGGTGTCAAATTCAGGTCAAGAACCTCATAATTCACAATGTAAATCCCCAGACCCTCAGCACAGCACCACTGTATGCCCCCCGTATAAAACAATCACTCACAAAGCACAATGTACAAAAGATGGACTAAAGATACAATATGATATAGATTAGATTGCTGAGTATAGGGAGAGTGTTTAGGACAAAGTCATTGAAATCTAGTTATATTAGTACTGTTAATGAAAATGAGCCACATATATACTGTATACTTATGTATCAATAGACCATCTGTCAGTAGTGTTTGTAACCAATGGGGATCCAGCTTCACTGATGCAAGAATTTGAACTGTTGTGTAAATGAACATGGGCTGCACTCAAAGGCTACGAAAATGTTATTTAGGATTAGTAAAAGAAATTAATTGGGACTATGTTCAGAGATAAACATGTTTTGGCGGTTTCATCTATAGTTGAAACAGCAAAATAAAGAGCCTTGGCAAAAATTGGGATTATGCATAATTTACAAAATGAACAGATAATCCACCAGTGTGTGTAGCTACTTATGAAGTAATTTATTTGAAAACATGGAGCTTCTAGTTAGCCATGTTGTAAAACTATTAATCTATGGAAGCAGTGGTCCACCTGAGTGCAGCCTACAGTCTCCTCCGTACATTGTTCTCGCCCAGTCTGGTCCTGTACAATCATAAGGTGAACTGTTAGAAATGCCAATACTGTTAAAACATTCCTGACTCTGCTTTTCCTCTATCACTCACTATAAGTGCAACCTGTGCGTGGTCATACAATGAAAGAGTTCTGCCGTCCAAATGTGGTGACTGAAAAATCCTGACTGAATGCTCTTGCCATAGAAAAAGATGGAGTTTTGTGCGCAGACACCAGGGCCACTTTAGGCAGCATGCTACTGGTGTCCTTATAGGTTTACCTCAAGGTGAATTGTCACTTAAGCCAATCAGGAACTAGCCACTTCATCAACATCATGGCGGTAACTCTTCCTTTCTATGGCTGTTTTTTTTTAATCCTCCGCGAGTGCATGTCAAACTGAATGTCCAGTAACTTCTTTGCTGTAGTGTTAGGCAATGCTACTCTTCTATGGGTTTTGTGCATTTCTTACCTATTCTTCTTTCTTTTCTAGTATTCCTATGAAGACAGAGAGAAAAATCTATTATATAAAATATGTATAACTAGAACAATGACAAACAAGAATGAACTTTCACTTTTATGGCAATGTTTAATGAAATCATTATTCTTAATGTATGTTTCAGTAAAACTGCTTTCTCTTAAGTGTAGAGACTTATTGCAGGGATGCAAGTATTATATTTGGTCTTAAAAAATATATTGTTGAAATTATAGATGATGTAGAGTGATGCAAGTCAATAAAATGACAAAAAACAGAAAACCTTGTGTCGACTTTGTTTGATAAGATCCTAAAATTGACATTCAAATGTAAGGGAAAACCTGAATTTAATTCAGTTCTGAATTGATTTTAAAAGTTTTTGTATTTTATATAAAATGGATAATAAAACAGTCACTGCAAACAACTTCATATTACAGATGCAACAATAACAGGCTCACCCATATGTGTACACTGTGTTGTGAAGGCAAAAGTCAAAATGAAGGAAAAGGCAAAATGTCTTTAAAAGTCCTGGGGTCAGATATTGTGCAGGAGCTGCATGATGGCGATGGTGGTGCTTTGGCCGAAGATGAAAGCCCCACAGACCAGGGTCACAGCCCCCCACGTGGTCAGCGCCACTCTGAGGAGCACAGGTGGAGAGCAGCAAGTCACATGCTTCATAGAAATAAGTCGACCACAGGGTAAAGTGGAAAATGGTCAAATTTGGAGTACATTTTTTCTTAGTGATGCTCGTGTTAGAATCAGAAGATTTTTCTGAATATCAACCATCATACAAGACTTTCTACATACGTGTAATTTGACTTTGCACTGTAATGATTAAAGGCAAGCACACACACTACCCTTAAACACCCATTTGAAGTACATCATTAGATTTTACATTTGTACCATTATCTTTTATTCATATTTAAGAGGAGAATAAATTGTCCTGCATGATCAAAGGTTCACATGAATGTCCTGACGTCTGAAATGGAGCTTCTAAATTAGTGAAATTTGTGCTCATTTCTACCTAAGGAAGCACAAAAGCCTCAGAAAGTGCAAACTCTCTAGTGAGCATTGATTTCACATTACACTGACTTTCCCTCAAATCTGCCTCAGAAGTTGGAGAGGGACCAAGGCTGAGTGACTGATTATTTCTTCACACACAGTCAAAGATTTGAGGCGGTAAACAAACAGACGCTGCATGCTTATTAACTACTGTCATAACGTCTCTGGTGGATTTCTGTGGCTTTTCTTGCAGATGTATATTTACATTGCATTAACATCTAAATGAGTTTCTTGGAGTGTGCTCACCTGGTCTTAAAGGACACGGGTTCAGACTGCATGGCAAACATCAGGCACAGACCTGTTCAAACACAAAGTCAGTGTGGACTGCATTGTACTGTACTGTAGTTGAAACACTGTCCACATGGGGGCATACCTGGGAAGATGAAGATGAAGAAGGCGCTGATGCCCCCAATCACACTGATGACTTTGCTAATGTCGGGGACGTACATGGCGATGAGGAGGGTGACTGTGATCCACAGGACGCTCAGGAGGTACCGGCTACTCCTCTCAAAGGCCTCGCTCACTGCTCCAGTCTGTCTGTATCGCCACCTCATCAGGGGCTCCTGCATCACTGACCTAGGATCAGCACCAGAAGTCAATGCAGTGTCATGTACGTCTGTTATTTTGACTCCAATGTTTCCCACTGGAGATTTAAGGAGTAGTATCTAGGAATGGGTCTTCTCCTTCAGTGGTGACCACATGAGTCATCTACCTCCATCTCACCCCAATCTCAGCTCACCTGTTTTGGCTTTGTGGACAAAAGCCAAAAGCTCTATTTTCAACATTTTTATTAAATATACACTTCACGAATTGCCTAGTATATAGAAAGCTGCCATGATAATAATAGTAGTTAATAATAGTGCACAAACCCATAATACTGTATGTGTGAATGCTGGTACCTGCTGAGCAGCAGAATGATGGGATACACAGTGATAATGGACACTCCAAACAGAAGCCGGGCCACCACCATCAGCACATCATGTCCAGCGTACGACATGAGGATGTCTGCTTTCACATCCTTTCCAAAGGTCAGGTACCCATAAACCCCTGCAACACACAGACTTACCATATTACACATTTGCCACCGGTATCAGCTAACACAGTACAATTTATTCAAAAGATTTTATGACTTCAGCATTTTTTTCTGTTCACATTTACAAATATAGAATTACATCCAATACTAATTCAAGTTCTAATGTTAGCAAGGACAAAACAGGTGTAAAATGACCTGTGAGTGAGTAGATGATGAGGCAGAAGATCATGGACAGCACAGAGATGAGCACCCAGTGGGAGAGCTTCTGGTTCTCCATGCTGCTGTATATGGTAATGGATGCCTCATGACACTGAAAAACAAAGAAAGGTGGGTTAATCAACAAACCTACTCACTTACAATGAAAGCATGTTATAATAGAAACTATAATAGAGTGAGGGGCCCTTTGCTCAGCTTCACATCATTGGTTAACATTAACATTATTCATTCATTACACTCACTGTTGATACTTTGCAGTGACATCTCACTGGGGGTGTTCTACATGTACGTGTATGACGTAATGTTTAGAAGTTACCATGGTGACACAATGCACACATTAGCAAACACAGCCAAAAAAGTTTTAAGATTGTCTGAAAACTCAAGAAAAAATACAAAATTGATTTAAAAAATTATCAGGATCCTGAGATCAATACAAGCATTCATGGTCCAGTTTGATTTTTAACAAAAAGGTGAGCGTGAGTAAATGAAAAACTGTTGGCTGATGCTAGATAGCGTGTCACTGTAATTTGATGTCTGACAGACTTGTTTAACAGCACAAATCAGCTCACCTGTTGTAGTTCCAGCTAAGTCAATTCTTTCTGGTCAGACTGCATTAAATTAAAACTCAGATTGAAGTCTAATTTGAGTAACAGAGCTTCAGACAGAGTAATGCTTACAGTTAGCATCACACCCCCAGGGAATATTGATGACATCAGCTGCAAAGTATCAATAACAGTTGTAGACACAATACAAATATGTTTCTATCAGAAGTCATCATAAACAGGCCAGTTGTTGGTTGGATAGTGCTGGAGCCTGGAGGTGAAAATCCCTGTGCCCTATTCCACCTGAAGTGTGAGCTATCAGAAGGAGAGATGAGATGGGAAATTAAACCAGGACTATGGCTTTGGGCTGAACAATGTGTCGTCTTGCAGCATAGTGGAGGTATGGCTGCAGGCTCTTGTCCCTACTTGATCCCAGCTGCAGTCGGCCAGTTTAAATCTAGCTTCCCCCTCCACGCCCACAGCTCGAAGGATCTCATCAGCTCTTTTCAGCATTTGCACTCACTCTGCCTGGGGTCTCGTGTCTCCTGGTATGTTTGTGGTTTGTGTGAAAAGGACTAGCATCAATCTTCCACTTTTCATTTTATTATTAGATCCCAGAAAACTCCTCTGAGCGTTACCGTGACAGCTCGTGAGGTTACACTTGGTCCGTCCTACTAAGATTGACAAAATCATCACTTACTCCTACTGTACGCCGTGGCTGTTAAATAGGGAAAGTTCACACCGCCGGGCTCCCGTAGTGCATGGAGCCAGATGACCTTTCACTGCACTGAAACACACTCCGCAGACGCACAGAGCAGCTGCCAAAATACCACTGAGAAAAACCATTCACAATCACCTCTATTGAGAGATGGCTGAATACTGGGTCGATACAATACAAGACCTGCAGCAAAACACCAAATATCACTCCTCAGCTTTAACCATGGTATTTTAACAGGATTGATTTTGAACAAAAATGCTGAGATCACTACTGCTAGTGAATTTATGACAGATGAAATAGGATCTATATTGCCAAAAATAGTGTCAAAAATAAGCATTAACCAGCACTTGAGTCAAATTTAGTTGAGTCAAATTTTTTTCAGTTTTCTTTTTTTCTTTTTTTGCTTATAAGTATAAATAAAGAAATTTTAAAAATCCTGCTGGAAAGAATAGCTATTGCTGGGCGTAAATACCTCTCGAAACTCACCTGGAAACCAAAGCAGATGGTTGGGATGACATTGAAGATGGACGCCCACGAACCGGTTCTGAAAAGTCATATTCAAATGTTTGTACTACCAACATTTCCATTTATTTAGTATTAAACTATAACATATGTAGATAATCACAAAACAACATTGTTCTAAGCACTCAAGTCTCAAATGAAGAACTAGATTACTCAAACATGCATCAGTTAATCGAAATACAACTCTGAGTTAGGTGATGAGGGAAGAACGTTAGGGTTTTTACATAATATGTCTACTTTAAAGTGATAGTATGTAACTTTCTGGATGTAGAAAGTCAACTGCATGATTCCATGGAAATGGAAAGTTAAACCATACTTTGGAACATTCTCCACAGAGATAAGTTTCATGCCATACTGTGGAAGGTTATAGTCAAAGGACTAACATTTCCATGGAAAAAAGCAGGACTTCAAATAAGAGTCAGGGTTGTGGAGATGCAAGCCCACACAAGGACACATTTATGGTGTTTTTCAGTGCAATAAAAACATCCACAATGAAAAAAGATGCTTTTTTGTCTGTTTTTGGCAAAAAAAAGAAAGTTACATATTATGGCTCTAAACAACCAAGTAAATAGGTAAGAAGAATAGAAACTTACCCCGAACTGAGCATAGCTGTGGAGCGACTCAGAACAGAAGGCATGGTGTAGTATTTGACAATGATGGCGATGGTCAGGTAGGTAGCGGCAAAAGTGCCTAAACCACTGAAAGAGGACAAAGACAAATGGGGCCTTTAGGCAGCAATCAGTGAGGTTAATTATAATGGATGTGTGCGTTACTGGAGGGGAACAGCAGGGGTCAGCACCTCTAGTGGGGTCACAACTCTGATCATTTATATACTGTACATTACTGTGAGAAATGCCAGGTTCATGTCTGCATTGTGTACAAGATAATCGCGACTATAAATGTATGCCTTCTCTGAATAATGTATGAGGAAGCAGAACAATACGCTATTCATGAGGATGCCGACAGTGAACCAGCACAGCCCAACACAGCCCCACAACCAGGACTCATTAAAAATACAGCCATCGCTATTTTCTATATCTGTGACGGATTCTTTGGTTTAACATAAAACAGTGTTACAGGAGATGATGTGGGCTACGTCGAACATCAACAGGACTTTGGAGGACCTGAAGATCGGAGGATCGATTCCCACTAGGACCAAGCTCTGTCGTTGTGTCCTTAGGCAAGACATTTCACCCACCTTGCTTAGTATGAAAGTTGTGTGTGAGTGTTGGTCGGAGGGGCCGAAGGCTCGATCCTTGATAATAGGTATGAAGGATCGAGCCTTTTATTTCAGTGCTAAATTACTATTAGAAACACTTCTTTTTCAAATTCTAGAATGTAAATTTCAACAAATATAAGAGCCATTTATTCAGTATTATCATGAGGTCTGGTCTTTGTTCATGTACAAGAGACAGAGCAGAGATGCCACAATATAACGTTTGACTGTGACAATTATTGTGAGAAGCAATATCACAAAGAGTGATTTTACACGATTATTGATGCAAAGGCAAAACAACTGTGGAATCCTTACCTTTCTTTAATACACATTCTCTAAAGCTTAAGTGTTTCTCTAGTATTTGACCAACTTTATGAAATAAAAAATTGTAATTTTATTTGATTTATTAATTATAAGAACTACTATAATAATTCACAATTATCAATTCACCGAATTATCTTGTCACTCAATCTACTGACCTGATGTATTTCTGGACTCTGATCTCTTTGGGGATGGACATGGGCAGGATGAGGAACAGGCAGAGCAGCATCAGGGCCAAGTGTCTGTCTGTGTACCAGCGGTAGGGCATCTCTGAGCCGGGCAGCCCAGTCACTACCTCATACAGGGAGCCAGACACTGTCAGCACACAACACATAACAAAATCAAATAAACAATGCACCATTTCTGACAACAAAAAAACAAAAACACAAATGCTATTCATATGTTATTTGTTTCAGAAATATATATTGTTATGTCTGAGGTATCTTACATCTACAGCAAAATAAAAATATAAACACAGTTGCTCACTAATGCCCATACCTTTAAAGGGAAATAAAAGTCATTTTTATTTCTTAGATAGGGTCAAGTTTTATGAAATAATTAACTAATTAATGCTGCATGATACAGAACAGAAGGATAATGGATTTTATAAATTATAGAATCTAATCAGAATAACAACTAGTGGAAGGGCAGTCCAATTAGGGATCATTATTGTATAAGGTTTGAATTAAAAGGTGAATTTAAATTATCTACACATATTTATTTAATTACCATTTCTCCTCTTAGTGTGTGTAGTGTCCTAAATTGAGTAGCTCACATTTCTCAAGCTGGTCGTTGACGATGACAAGGAAGGCCACACCGATCATGAAGAGATTAAAGACAAAGCAGAGCTCACACAGCTGTCCGATGGTGGCCCCACACACCTCTTTGACCACGGCCTGGTACGTGCAGCGCCCACTGACCGACGAAGAGTAGCCCAGGATGATCAGCCCACTCACCAGGAACACAAGGGAGATCTGACATAGAACAAGGTTACACATGGGCCAGGAGGGACAGCTGTGCCACTTACAAACCCAGTATAATAAGTAGTTGGTTTGGTTGGTTGGTTAAAAAGTAGTTGTTTTTTTTGTTGTCATTTATTTTATTTTATTTTTTAAATCAAAATAAGTCAGAAGCAACACAAGCCTATTGCGTTTAAAGCTCTGATCACCAGTGTTTTACCTAAAAAGAAGCATATTTTCTTTTGTTGTTGACGCATGAAATTCAAATTAAATTGTGAAATTTTAAATCTAATCAAATTGATCAATGATCAGTTTTTAATGGAGAGGTCTATAGACAGTCATCTGTCAGTAAAAGCATGTGGTTTGGAGCAGAATTTAGAGAACTATTAGAGGAAGAAATGTGACTATTTTTGAGTCATAAGCCTTTAATATGTAAATGGAATCAAGAATCAAAGCTATTAAAGCTCATTGCTTTAAATAAGATAAAATACAATTTGAATTGAAAATAGTGACTGATGATCAAAACAAAGAGAAAAACATTAGATTTTTTTTTTTTTTACCCATGTAGCCCAGCCCTGTGTGAAACTGCATTTCTGATGATGAAAGAAAATATTATAAGCATGAAGGGGTGCAGGCTGTAGCATAGTACACAAGCTTTTCCAAAATAATTCAGCTGCAAAATTGAAAAGAAAGCAATTTGTGCAATCTGTGTCAAGGTGTTTGATATGAGACTTGTGACACAACATACGGCCTGATTTGTGCTCAACTATTAGTTCTCAACATTCACAAAGTATTTTGGCCATCACTCTCAGATAGTGGTCTGTGGTGGCAAGTTGATATCCAAATGTATTCTCCACAAAATCATAAGGAAACTGAAGTGTATGCACACATCAGACAATAAAAACACGAAGATAGTATAAAATAATGATAACTAATAAATGCTTTTGCGATCTTGCAAAGTTGGCATGAGGCTATATATATCACCTCTGTTTAGCTAAATTATTGTAGGCAGGGTCAGATTAAAAGGCCTTTGTGATGGCCTCAAACACAACTTAGGCTGAACAGCTAATTAGCCATGCCTAGGGTCAATGTGCTTAAAGCAGAGGTCAGGTCTGTGCACAACCTTTGACTCAAGAAGAGAGACATTAAATAGAATTGTGGAGGAAAGTGTTCCATTTATGCACATTTTATTCTCACATAAATGTGTCTGTGTAATCCCTCAGTCATCCAGGTATGATCCATAGTAAAAGAAAAATTCTAATCTGTCAACTGGACAAAGCGTCGTTTTGAGTGAAGACATTTGGCTGCTCATTCAAGCCACTTCTTCAATTCATGAACTAAACAGATTTAATTTTTACAATTCACATAAAGGTTATAGAAGTCTGATAGACAGTTGATTTTTACTCTTCAGATTCTTCAGAAAAGAATAAAGAATTGAATTGATAAAAAACTGTATACAAAATGACAGATAAAGTTTGTTTCATTCAAATAGGACTTTTCCACAAAATTGGTGTAGTTTTTATTCAGAATTTTAAGATATTTTAATGCTGGGTTTGCTTTTTTAGTAAATCTGCAGTAAAAGTTAATAGGCCAAGTTTTTTTTTTTTTTTTTTTAAATTAGTTAAGTTAATTTTCCTCTGTCTGCGTTTGAAAAAAAAAATGTGCCCACCAGCTCCACAGTGACGGCGCTGCGGATCCCTCCAGCCTTGTCGAAAGCCCAGGGGAAGTTGAGCAGTCCCGCTCCCAGGGCAGACTTGAGCATGATGAACACGGCCCCCATGGAGCCGAGCCGGGGCCCCGAGTTCAGCGGAGGCTTGTTTGAGGCGGATGCCAGCAGGCTAATGCTTTCCCGGGCCAACTCTTCCATGGCGCAGGGGCTACGCACAGAGCCACACGCTGATCACCTGTCCGCTCATGCAGCTAAACTGGAAGAGGTAAGGAGCAGTTCGGCTCATAAGGTTTTCTTTTCTCTTTTGTCCAGGGCAGTGACACAGAAAGCACAGCTCCTCTCCTCGTGTGTCTTTTCTCCCACACAGAGCCGAGTGCAAGGTGGGAGTCTGTGAGGGGCCGGTGGAGGGTGTGGCTGACTGGAGGAGGATGCTACTTTCACTTACCGCTTGAAAACACTTTCAGATGTTCTAAACTTGATGATTGTGGTTCGTCAACAGAAATTTTGGGGGCCCAGGGCTAGAAGCATGACGTGGGTGGAGCCCTACAATATAAAATAGCAGGATGACAGAAAGTCCTCCAGTTATTTTGTATATTTTGTATATATTTTGTATATTGTATACTTTATATATCTTATATCTTATATGTTATGTTATTTTATATATCCTGTTAAATATCGTTATTTTAAAAGGTCTTGTCTTTTCGGTCATTCGAAATTGCAGATACAAGTAATCGAAATGAGTTTCATCTGCAGTGTGGCTGGGTTAGGGTTAGAGATTGGGTGAGGAGCTCAGTCACATAGGAGGGGCTCGGAGTAGAGCCGCTGCTTCTCCACGTCAAGAGGAGTCAGTTGAGGTGGCTCGGGCATCTGTTCTGGATGCATCCTGAACACTTCTCTAGGGGGGTGTTCCAGGCATGTCCCACAGGGAGGAGGCCCCGGGGAAGACCCAGGACACGCTGGAGGGTCTATGCCTCTCGGCTGGTCTGAGAACTCCTTGGTGTTCCACTGGAGGAGTTGGAGAAAGTGGAGCAGGAAGTCTTGGAGTCCCTGCTTTGACTGCTGCCCCCGCAACCCGGCCCCAAATGAGCAGAAGAAAATGGATGGATGGATGACTGCAATTTTTTATAGGTCACTATCACAAACTAGGGAATTAAAGGTGAACTAGGCAACATTTTTGGAGGAGGGTTCGCCACATGCTTGTTTCCAATCAGCTGTTTGCCTGGAATCTTCCTAAATGAATAATAAAAAGATAGATAAGTATACTGTGGAACACTCCAGGCAAATCAATAATCTCTTCATGGAGAGCAGCAGGTGTGCACCTTTCCTTCTTAAAATTGTGTTTTCATTTCATGGTAGAGCTGTCGAACTGTCTGGCTTAGAATCAAATAATCAATCAATTGGAAGGATTATAATAACCATACCATACATAAAAGGATGCACTAGGCTGTTCATACGGCACTAGCACATGATTATAATAGGCTAGTATATTTTTACACATACATAACTGCTAGGCTGACTGAAATTCTACAGCAGATATTTGCTATAAACGACTGTACTTCTGGTCCACAGTGAGTGACTCTTACTTGGCCTTGAGGAGGGTCTCCACCTGCTTGTCTACATGACAATGTTGTTACTTTGGATATAAGCCACAGTATGGTATAAAACCTATCCATCTCCACGGAGAATGTTTAGAACTATGGTTGTTTTAACTTTCCATTTCTATGGAATCATGTAGGTGATGTGCCACCTTAAGACAGTTGTGCAGAGTGGCTTTAAAGGTGGGTCTAAATAAACAGTGCTAAAGGCATGATCCACTATCACAGCAGTGCACAAGGGAAACATGTGAACAGGTACGGGCTGGTATCTGCTACAGGAGGCTGAGGAGTGGAGCCGCAGAGTTCAGCCCTGAGCCGCCACGCTGTCTCTTTCAAGTGCCTGCTCAGGATGTGAGCAGGCGACATGATTGGCCCGACAGGAAGTCCTGGCATCTGGGAACAGAGGAGGGAACGAGGGCATGTGACCTCCACTCACCACCAGCTTTTCCAAATCTTGTTAGCGCAGCTAGCTGGCTCCAGGGTCATTTCCCAGTTTCCCAAGGTTCAGAGGGAGATTAGTTCTCCAGTGGGGCCGTCGTTCCTGAGGACGCTGACAGATTCACAGGCTGATCGGGCCTATTAGGCTCGGATAAGGAGCCAAAGTCCGGGCCGCAGAGCGCACCGACGCACATCAACTCCCATCACATCAGCCTGCATCACTGGATTCTACCAATACTCATGATACACTCAACTATAAGAAAAATAAAATGTACTCGTTTCAAACGACACAGAATTTTGAAAAGATCTACTATTAAGTAAACTTAATAAACAAACGGCCAAATGACTATGCTTTTTTAATGGATAATACACAGAATAAGTCTGTTAATGCTGCTGATAAACATTAACAATATCAGTCATCTGGTCAGAGTTCATTTTACAAAATATAAAAACAAAAAACGATGTACAGAAACATGGTCTGGTTTACCAAAGAGACGTTCTCCATGGTGAACGCCAGTAAGCAAATATTGGCAGGATATCTGAGTGTGATTTTGGTCATTGTGTAAACCAACAGCTCAATGTTTAGTACAGTGCAAGCATTGTATCTGTGTTTGGGGACACAAACAAATTAAATAAATATAAAAACATTCAAACATTTGATCTGGCAACGTTTTGGGCAAAGACCACAATCAATGATGTGGCACTCCAGTAAAAGTGTTCAAAGTTCAGTTTGACTGTGGTCTTACATTGAAGGTAACACTTCTAATCAGGTGAGTCGACGGGGGGGACAAAGGGGTCTGTTGCGCCGGGCCCCAGGGTCTTAGGGGTCCAATGTTAGAGGGGGGCCCATGTGAGCCTTCTTGCCCCGAGTTCCCAATTTTCTGTTGAAGGGCCTGCTTCTAATACTGTTCATCAGTTCACAAATATTAACACGAGAGGATAGCCTTGAGACCATAAATATACTGATGTCCATGTGAAGCCCAGTGTTCAAGAGGCTTTAAAAAAATAAAAATAAAAAAACAGAACTGAGTCCAGTCAAACTGTAGGGTTCTTCCCAGTGTTGGTCTGCTGCAGGTATGTGGGGCGCTTGATGCGCTGCTTCCTGCGTTTAGGCTTACTCTTGGCCTTAGTCAGCTGGACCACAAAAAACGACAAGACCACCATAGCTCCAAGGAAAGCAAAAACTGGAATAGTCTGGCTGACCTCCTGATTATAGCGTCCAGGCATTATTCCTAAAAGAGAGAGCACTGTTAGATGTGAATTCAATTTTGGTTCTTCTTCAACTTTGGTTCTCCTTTACCTCCAGGGATGTCCCATGCACCACTCTCCCCAGGAGACAGGGGCCTGACCTGGGGTCTGTAGGCCCGTACATTGGGCAAAGCCACTTTGTCCAGATCCACCGACAGAAGCTTCTGGTGCTTCCATAGGTTACTATCAAATGACAGCATGCATTTAAAAATCTACAGGCTTTAAAACAAAAAAAGTAAATAAAAGCAGCCATTTCCTAAATTTTGTTTGTTTATGTCATTAAATATATTATGAAGTATTTTTATTTAGGTATTTTTTGGATTTTAATCAAAAATGTAAACTACTAATGAGAAAACAAATTGTCACTTTTGTCAAGCTCAAACTGTAGTCCTCAATTTTGTAAATTTTGTAGATTGGAATTTCAGATCTAGTTAAATAAAAAAGTAAAATATTTATACACACCTAGGTGCTGTCTCATTGAGTGGCTGAGGCTTGGTCCAAGACAGGTGAGGACAAGCTGGTAAAGGGCGGGGCTTAGGGTCACCCAGGTGAGCCTCTAGAACCTTGGAGTAACGGTAAAGATGGTTCCCTGAAAGCAAGAAGAAACAACTACTTTAGTCAAACCAAACTTAATTCTTTACAATATACAGTATATATTTTACAGGGAGCGTTTGCCATCTTCTGTACTGTAACTGTACCTTCCAGCCTTTGTGGCAGTGGCCGCTCTATGCCTGTAGGTGGTGCCACGCGGCTGTGGGAGTGGCTCAGACTAGGAGGAGTCATACTGTAGGAGGTATACTGCAAGAGGGCATCCAGCAACCAGAAACAGTCTAAAAAATAATAATAATAATTTTTGTTTTTCACACGGGGGAGTATCAATTAACAGATCCCACTTTGAAACAGTACCTTTCTGCCGATGGCTGTCGTCGATACAGTTTGAATCTCCATAGAGTGCAATGCGGCCTCCCCCATCAGAAGGTGTTTGGTACAGTCCTAGAATGGGCACTGCCTCTACTACTGCAGTTTCCTGCTGTAGCACTTCCAACCCTACAGACACATATTATAATTGTATCTGAACAAGGTTAGCTTTAAAGTCTATCTAAGTGGTTTAATCATTTCATAAACTTGATACCTTGGTCTTTTAAATTTTTAGCAATCACAATCCCATCTTCTGGGAAACGAGCAATACTGCAGCCTGAGGCATAGTACACTGAACACAAATAGAGATGTTTAAAGAAGGAAGTATGTCCAGAAAAGCAGAATGTTTGATACTTACTGTCATGGTCTGCCAAAGTGAAGTCCCCCTCATAGAGCCCGTCACTAAAAGCCATTCCCCACATGGAGATCAGCTCATTCAGAGCCGGTACATTGGCGCCCCCTGTGTCTGGCATCCACCACTGCCTGCAAATTACATTACATGTTACTTAACTAATTTTACAAAAGATTCGATTCATGCTTGCTTACTTAAAAACTCAAGTATGGGATCTTTTGTCCAAAACAGTGAGTAATGCTATTTTAACTGAATGACCATGGTTTGAGTGCAGTTAAACAGATGTTTTTTTTTGAAGATTTATAAATTATATATATGTCATGTTTAATCTTGGGCATTGTGTGAGACAGGCGGCTGAAGAAGCACTGAGAAAAAATGTGTTTGCTCAGCACAAAAACACAATTTTTGAAAAGTGATCATTCATATTGTTTAGATTTACTGCCTGAAAGTGAAACTGAGATAAGTGTTCTTAACAGTGAGAAGCACTTTATCATGGCTTTACAGTGGGTTATAAAGCTTATGGTGAAAACACTGACAAGGTAATAGCGATTTAATCACTGAATCAGCTCAAGGATCACAGCGGTGTCTAAATGCATTATCGCATCTATAGATCTGACTACTCCAAAAATGGAAAATTATATGAAGAAACCTATGGATGTTAAATACTTGAGGGAACACTTTCTTCTACAAATTGCCCTAGACCAAGAACCATAGACTGTATAAAGAAGTGGACTAAGGGAGTGTGACGTCACCCATAGCATTTGGCTCGAGTCGATTGAAGCTCATCGAGGCTAGCAGTTATAGGGGTGAATTTAGAGCCTAGTTACGCATTTGGAATTCCGACCGCGAGTATCATAGCACCAAAGAGTCAACCTGGAGCAAGGCTATTGAAGGTAACGCCCCTTTCCACCTGCACCATTGGTTTAGCAGGGAGAGGGTGCTTAGCAATGCTGTCAATCAAACCTGTTGTTAACGCTAGCAGGAGCAACCTCGGGGAAAGAAGGCACCCGATTCATATTCTGTTCATATTCTGTTCATATCTTGATTTGTGGACATAATAGCAAAATAAAAATACCAGGATCATGTAGAGCGGGGTAATATGAACATTTCAAGACCAAAATGACGAGCCTGACAGCGGCAGTTATGGAGAGAGGGCCAACAGTTTTTCAATAGAAAGTGAGCCAGAGTCGATTGAGCCGGAAGCGCACCCATGCTCACTTCTTATTTGGAACACGGCGGCTAGCAGATTAGTTATGTCCATTTACATATACAGTCTATGCCAAGAACACAAAATGCAAATGTACATAATTATGATTCATGTGAGGCAGTATCTTTCTCTGTGCACAGGTGTTGCCAGCTAATGGCAGATGATTACCTTGTGTTTTCGTCGTAAAATTTGACCCTTCTCATGACAGATGTGTTGTACCAATCGCTGAAGATAATGAGCGAAAGGCCATTGTCAATGTCTCTCTTCAGCTTTGTAATCTCCTCAGGAAAATACTCTTCCTCGCTGTCCACCATTAGCAATGTGCCTGCAGAGACATACATTTCTTTTAGCCATCTTATTCTTATTTTTGCTAATAAGCACCAATCAGGGAGAACATGATAAATAATCAAGATTAGCAATAAGCTCTTACCATACTGACTAGCATCAAAGCAAGTTATGGGCGCTCCCAGCACTTCAACAAAGTATCCCATACTTCTTAGGTGCTGGTACATGTCCCTAAAGTTAGTGTGTATATGATCTCCATTCCTGTGAACAAATAAACATACAATAACATATACAATGTGTGCACATGTCAATATAAAAAGAAAACAGTAGAGGCAACCCACCAATCTAATGGGTCGTTCTTCATTCTGAGGTTGTCTCGGGGAAAGTAGCCAGGTGGGTAGCGCAGGTTGTGGTACTGGTCCCACAGTACTCTCTTACTGCGTGGGGGTGTAGGCACAATTTTCACTTTGATAGGCAGTTTGACAGTGGAGGTCAGCTCTCCATCCACCTCCGACTGCAGTCCATTTAGGAAGAAAAAAAAGCATCCTGCTATTTTTAAAGGATCACTAATAAAATATTATTGTTGCGTAGTGACTCACATCGTTCTCTGCAGGCGAGGCCACAGTCACCATTACATGGCCTTGAGCAATTCCTTCCCATGATGCCGCTTTCTTGGCCACAGAAATGGAGACCGCCAAGTACCCCACCCACGGCCACAGCACTGGAGAGTACGAAAGCGCTACATCTATGTGGTCACCATTCTGCGGTAGATAAGGCTGCCAGATTGGCTAAAGAAGAAATAAACATCATAAATTATGAATAAAATGAAGGATTAAGCCTATAGTAGGTGCAGAGTTGCAGAGTTTACCTTGTCCACAATTCTGCCTGTGACTCCCATACCATTAAGAATGGTCACATTTACAATAGTGGGCATTCCTCCATAGTAAATGGGCTGAGAGCAGTAAGGCCACATGTATGGACACTCTGTCAGATCAATGTAACTGGGAGACAAGCTGGGAGAAAAGATGGTGTTAACAGCAGTTTCAACAAGAATAAAATTAGTCCTGATAGAACGGTTTTGACAATATGAAAAGACCTTTATATAGCAAAAGACAGTAGCATTATTAAATCAAAAAGCCAACAAATAATCAACAATTTCTGATTAATACTATTATTTTAAGATTATTTTATTTGTAAACATTCTCTATTTAGAAACCTTATATTTAATTTCATATTTGGTGAATTTGGTGTATTTAAAATAGAAATAACAGTTTGACTAGATGACTACTAAAATACCAGTAATCATTAGTTGCAGCCCTAGTAAACAGTTTGGTTAAGTAAGTTTATAAAGAAACAAAATGTGACACACATTTGAGACCTTCTCGACATATAAGCCTAGTAAACATTTGAGGCACCATGACACAGTGCTGCTTTACCTGGCCTGAGGTCTGTAGCTGTTGAGGATCTGGTAAGCTCGGATCAGGTCCAGTTTCCCGTGGCCCTGCTCAAACATGTTGACCCCCGGGAGCCTGCGGGCTGAGGCGATGAGCGCCTGCTTCATGGAGGCGGGGTTCACCAGCTCCCGTTTCCGCACCGTGCTGCGATACAGAGGGACAAGTATAATGGGAGGGGTTGGTTTCAAATGTATTGGGTCATAACGCTGGAGGAATGGGAATACTATGTGAGTGAATGCAAAGTTACAATGATCCTAAGAAGCAACTAAAAATACACAGCACTGAGACTAAAGGATGATTAGATCATCATCAACATTATCATGACTCCTTGTAGTGGCTCAGATAGCATTTAGGTGATCATAATATAATGCCTGATTAATGAGCACAAAAATGAAAATAATTCTGCTGTAGGATGGTAGTATTAGTTTAACAGATCCATGTATAAAAAGGATTTGTGCATCTGCACAAAGAACAGAACATAGCACTTTGCGAGTCCCTACAACAACACAGATAGAGATCTAGGTGGGAATGAGTTTTATGGAGGAAAGCAGGGCCATCATTCTAGTTGACAATGGCAGTGTGAAGCTTCCTTTCGAAATATGAGTCATTTGCAAACTTGCACATGGATTTGATTACATGTACATAACAAGAGTGCTTTCACAATATAAAGGGAAATATTGACAGACAGAATTCTACACTAAGGACTGACACGCTGCCTCCCAGAGGGTCACATCTCAGTGGTTGCTGATGTAGGATTGCAGCAACAGATTTAGTTACACAAGAGTGAGCTAGAAGAATCCTCACTCAGAGAAGACATGTAGGATAACTGATGCTACGCTACTATGTAAAAGCTCGTGTCATTTATCCCTTTGGTGGAAATGATAAGGGACTTTCCAGCAGCACAAATGTGATAGAATTGGGGTGGTAGCCTTTCTAAATCAGAAAACTTAGGGCGGGAAACAGGTCCATGAGCACACACCTGGCCAGGAGAGTGACAACACCTGCTACCACCGGAGAGGCCACGCTGGTGCCGGACAGGGAGCGGCAGCCCTCCTTCATTCCAGACCCACGCACTCCAGAGCCGTAGGTCACAATGTCTGGCTTCACCCGGCCGTAGCCCCCTGGCAGCTCCTACACAAGGGGAAACAGTATTAAAGCAGGTCCAAAGAGCAGCAAGTTTGACCGTCATATTTAGAGCTGAGAGGCTGATGTGTTAACATGATTGACTGAAGGTTTCAATAAGACCAGTGCTGTGTGGTCTGCAAATGGAGTAAGAGGACTTCATCACAGTCCCCTTAGATTTGTCAGACAAGCTAAATGATTTTCTATTTATTCTTTCAATACTAATAAAAATAAGCAGTGGCCCAGAAAGATTGGATCAAGGTTAGGCATTTGCTTGTTCATTGCTTGAGTGGATCTGTTCAGCAGTATGTTACATGAAGTCATTTCCCCACAGAAGTAGTTTGACATTTTCTTTATTAGCTTTGTGACATTGTAGCCACTAGGGCAGTAGGAAGAGTAGCAAGGTACCCAGTTCTGTCTCAGCACTGTAAATACACTATAGCTAGAGTGTGAATGCTTTCAACTCTGTCGCTATGAAACAATAGTTTTTGTTTACCAAGAGACAATGAATTCACCTTCAGCAGCATTCATCTATATTTCAGAGATTAAAACTGGTGCATAAAATAGGTTCCTTTGGGGAGAGGTACATTGAGCAGACTCATTATAAAGTATGATTTTTCAAGTGTGAAGACAATGGTCAGTGCTTAACAAGATGATTCAGCTAAAGTTGGGTGTATTTGAGGAAATTGTATGTGAGGCTGCGTTCATGAATTATTCTGATTTAGTGGAGTGCGTCAGGCAGCACTGTCTGAAAACTGTTCATGGCTGAATTGGAGCAGCTGAGGTGAGCAGTGAGATGGGACTGAAATGGAAGGCTCAGATTGTGAATCTGATGTCTGGCTGAGGATGTTTATGAAGCCAGAGTCATAAATTAGTTATAAAGTTATGGCTGAAGAGTTCTGATAGCACAAACTGATAGGTGGACTGGGTGTGGATGTGTCAGGACATGCAATAGTAGCTTACCCAAGTTGTCATGCCTCTGGAGGAAAACCGGGCAATATTGTCCTCAAAGTCAATCCCTCCAACCCCAATGACATCCATTTGATCTGCAGGGTTGTTTAGGGTCCTACAAGGTAGAAGCAACTTAAAGGCACCCCCAGATCTCAACCATAATTGGTTTGAGAAACATTCAATTCTGATATATTTCTTAGTTACTTTCAATGCAAGGCATGAAGCATTTTTGATAACACTATTTTAACTATGTGACAATTTTTTTACCCGTATAAAGGTCCGTCATTGCCAATAGCAGATACCATGATCACTCTGTTAGCAGTCAGCTCCCACACCTGTCAAAGCAAAAGATGCATTACATTCACTTTGTTGAAACATTTTTACATTTTTGTACTATATACATTTCTTATTATAAAGCAAGTTGTTTTCTTTTCCAGTTTCAGGGGTTTCCCTCAATTTGCATCCAGGTGCAAAATCCTAATATTACTTTCAATAAGCATAAACTTAATACATTATTGAGCACAGCTGCATGTTGGAGATATCTGAACATGCCCTTGTTTGATTTGTATGCATTTTTTATGATTTTTAACAGACCTTTATTGCATCTGTCAAAAACATTTAGCATTAAATTTCATCCACACCTCGTGCTATTTACACAAAAATAAACAGATGTATTAACATTACATATACATACTATTTACAACATTTACAAAAACAGAGGTCCAAATGTGAGTTGCCCCTCCCTCACAGAGGCTAAGACCCCCTAAAACCCCAGTGCTCCTCAAATTGTGCATTTTTAATGAGCAATTGATGAATTAGTTGATAACGTAATAAGAGGGAATTCAGGAGTTTTAATTCCATTCCATGGTCACCTTATCAACAAATGGGTGGTCCATGAAGTCTGGGCCACCAATACTGAGGTTTAGAACATCTATCTTCTTTAGGATGGCATAGTTGAAAGCATCCAGGAACCAAGATGTGTAGGACACCTATGAAGGTGACATTAAGCAATCACATACAATATTTTAACCAACAATCAACAGAAAATAGTCCTTGTTATCTTAAGCGTCTTTTTGGTACTTGGTTATTTGTGAACACTTTGAAGATATGCAGTTCCGCATCTGGAGCAAAACCTTGGCATTCCCTCATACTTGCGATTACACCAGCTACAAATGTGCCATGACCGAGGCCTAAAGACACAACATGGACATAAGATGGACATCCAAACCAAAATGTCTCGCATTTTGTCCATCAGGCTTACCATCATCCAGTGTTTTTTCATTTGTCCAGTTGGTCCTTTCCTTTACGTTTTTAAAATGAGGGTGTTTTTCACTTAGGCCTGTATCAAAGACAGCCACTTTCACACCAGACCCTGTGCACACAAAATGAGAAATTCAATTCAATTAATTTCTGTAAAGCCCAAAATCACAACAGCAGTTGCCTCTTAGAGCTTAACAAGATCACTGATTTAACCAACAGAAAGTTAGAAAATCAACTGTGAAACAGATATGGGAGATTAATCAACATTCATTAGAAAACAAGAAAATGGATAAAAAAAAAAGAGAAACACTGAGGAGAACCACAATGAAGGAGAGATCCACTCTCATGGACGGGCAGGCTGCAGATGTGTCCAGGACTACCCCACATCCATTTGCAGATAAAGTTCACATCTGTAGGGCCAGAGCCCACTCAAGACAAAGGGATAGAGAAGGGCTCATCCAGGATAGCGTAAGGGTCAGCCAGCCAGGTGAGAATGGGAGGATCAGGGTCCACAGAACAGGATCGGGGAATAGGAGGGGCATATAGAGTCCAGTCATCACCGGGAACTTCAGGAACATGGCACTTGTAGAAGATTACATGTCTATATGTTTAAATTAATGTGAAACTAACCCGTGTGCCCCATCTGCCACAGCACATCAGCCTGCAGTATCTGGGCCACATGGCGGGGGATGGCACGCAGTAAACGGCGGCTGGAGTGGCGTCCAGTGGCGTGCCAGAAGCCCGAGCCCAGAGACAGACTGGTCCTTCTGAAAGGACGAGACGACTGCCACGACTGCCACCTCTCTGTCTCTGTGCTGTTACAGGGAGCAACCGCTTCAGGAGCTGTGGAGACGCAAAGACAAAAGACACTGAAGAACTATCTGTTTTTAATTGTGCTACACTTTACACTTCATAGCATCTCTATATAACTGAAAACTCAAACTTACTAGCTAAAGATTTACATTGGCATTCCAGTGTTCAAAAATGTCTTACAAAAACTAAACACTGTTCATCAAACCACAGAACAAAGAACACATTTTGCGCATGTGCACAGATAAAAGCTTGTGATGCAGGGAAGAACTGCATTTTAGTAATGCGGGAAAGTAGTGTAGGCCAATGCTACAACTTGCCTTTCTCTATTCAATTCCATTTCTTTATTTAGTGTATTTAGTAACGCAACACTTCTAGACTCACTCTGTTGTGGTTGCAGATCCAGTCTGTTATCCAATGCCAGCACCAGGTTGTTCTCAGTCTGTTCCACAAACTGAGGTCTGGCTCAACAGGAGACCAACACAGAGCTCTCTGTCTTTCTCCCTCCTCCCTCACAACTTATACGCATAAAGCATTAGCCTCATGTGGCTAACAGGATAGAACATAAAAGAATACACTGAATTATCTTTATAAACTTCCTTTCTCACATGAAATATTGGTCCAGTTAACAATTATTACTAAATAACCTGACAATTATTAACTAACTTGTTTCAGCCCTACATACACCCAATACATAATCCAAGCCTACCCAAACCAAAGTGAATATGAATGAGTCCTGTAACAATGTCACAGTGCATGTTCTATGCACTGCAAGGGCAAATGACTCATCATGTGATTTAATATTTATTTGATTTGATTTATTATCTTGTGTGTGATAGTGATACTTAGTAGTGGCAGCAGTGTAGTTTTTTTACTCACAGGGGACATATTTGAGCGAGCGGAACACTTTGCGCTGCGGAGTCACCCTCTTGATGTAGGGGTGGTCCTCGAGGGTGAGCAGGCTGCTGGGTGACGCCTGGCGGATGTGGACCAGCTCAAAGTCACTGGGAAAGTCCGATGCTGGGTTTTCTCTGGGAACAATGTGCCACTCCAGTCCTCCTCCGGCATTTCGCAGAGCACTGCTGATGTACAAACTCCGAGCTTTGGCTGAGAAATACCCATTGAAAGCCACTATGTACTCTGAAATGCACACACGCCAAGCATAAAAAAAGGTTTGTTTTAGTTGTTTGTTTTTGAACATCAAAAAGCACATTCTTTAGTCCTCATATTTAAAAATATACAGTATAACTGAAATTGCCCTACCGTGCTCCACTACTTCAGTGGAGAACTCGAGTTTGAGAGTTAGCTGTGTGCAGTTGGAGCCCTGTGTGGGGACCGTGGACGGGCCAGACTCTGGTTTGGCTCCGGCCCCTGGCTCTGTCCCTACTACAGCCATCAGCCCAAAGAGCGTCCACATGCACACAGGAAACAGCACCATTTTCCTCACGTCTCTGTTCACTTCAACTGACAAATGAGCATTCAATGTTGTATTAATTACTAGTGTCGTTTCAGGTCCACAGTTCTGAAAACAAGTCCATTCTGCAAAAGGTGGACGCAGCTAGACTGATTTCTTTCTGCGTTTTCTCTCCATGGTGGTGGTCCACGGTGTTGGTCAGTGGAACTGCCAGACTGCTGAGATGGCGGCCATATTGAAGGGTTCAAAAACACGATGGAAAGATGACAAAACAAGAGTTTGTGGGGCACTGTTGAAAGGGTCCTTTCTTCTTCTGCAACACAGATCTTGGATTTACGTCTGGACAAAAGGAAGAGTGATTAGAGTAAAGTAACTATGAGCCTTTATACTATCCATTCATTTCAGAGATGAAAGAAAAATTGGGAACATTGCCGTAGCAATTAATAAATCAAATCAAAGTGTTATACATTTAGAATAGGAAGTCAAGTGTCTTCCAAAAAGGTATTATGATACTAATGAATATGTAAAAGCGTGATGTAAAAAAAAAACCATATAGAGCTATCCATGCATATTTTCCTGCTGGAACACGAGGAGAATGGCAGTTGCAGCAGTTCATGACATTATTTTTGTCGAATCAGATTTTATTCAAGTGTCTTATGTCTGAGACATATGACATGATCTCACGTCTCTTTACCTACATAAAAAGGGAGACTCTGACCTGGTTCAGGATTGCTCTCTTGGCTCAAAGAAACTGTAATAAAATACACACTTGTCCACAAAGCAGCCACAGACACAGAGGCAGGCTGAACCCTACAGGGAAGGTCCAGCCCAGCTTATGCAACAGTCAGGAAGCACCAGGTTTAGCTGCTACTTTACACCAGGGGGACAAATGACAGGCCTTTCCCACTGCTGTGTTTGATGACTCAAGTTAAACAAAGATGGACGTTTATTTACAAAATGGCCAAAGTTTAGGGAGATTTCACCACATCAAGATCCCCCACATATCTCACTCAGAGCCATCTGCTCAGTGGGCAAGAGAGTGTGTTTTTCTGCAACTCTGATGAAGGACCAGTATTAATAGCCAAGTTTACAGCCAAGAGAATACAATGTCTGAGCTAGAAGTGTTTGCTAAAACCAAAAAATTAACCAACTAAAAGATAACTAACCATACGTTATCAGTAGCCAATTGCATACAGCAAACAGCATGTTTTTACTTTCATGCATTTATATAGCGCCATTTAGAAAGAAAAAGACACTGCATGGGTATTTTTAGTCTATATTGTATTTACCTGTATTTACACATATTTACTGAACTTGTTAATCGTGACGTATATTAACTACTAAGTATAAAGTTTTATTGTGTGTGAGAAACACCTGTTGATGCCAAGTCATAACATATAAGAAGGCGATGCCAAGATACAACTTCCTACAGAAATAACACTCATGACCCAATATTGCTGAATACAGTGGACAGTAAATATCAGAGATAAGTAAAAGTGATCTATGTCTAGGAAACCCCCGGCGTGTGTGGTCAGGTCTGATAGGTGGGGCTTTAGGTGGGGGATGCAGTTCCGGCTCAGGGCAGGATCCAAGGCTTAGAGCAAACGAGGGAGGTACAGAGCTGTAAAAATACTCTGGCTGGTTGAAGGCAGAGTGCTTAAACAAGGGCTACAGCCACTTGTGTAAACATCAAACACCAAACCACCAATTACCCAAGCCACCATAGACCCCATCCAATTCACCATTTCTAGTCAATAATCACACCAATATGGTGAACTGGCTTGGCCAATCAAAGTTTTTATTTATTTTTGAATCATCTTTCAATGCATGGAATAATGCAGGACATGTGTTTAGCTTTGAGTAAAATTCCATAAAACTACTCGACAACATGAGCCTGAAACACATTTAATTACAGGTCTTCTTTGGGTCTTTGGGTTGAGTTATTTTTTATATGCTTAATCTTATGAAAAAGAAAAAAGAAAAAGAAAATCTTAAATAGGAAGTGTAGAATTGTAATTTTAAAATACTAAAGAAAAGAAGATGATTTTGTGAGAGCATTTTACTATGTTGAAACTACTATCAACACATGACAAAGAAACTCAATAT
Source organism: Periophthalmodon schlosseri (assembly GCA_000787095.1). NCBI lineage: Eukaryota > Metazoa > Chordata > Actinopteri > Gobiiformes > Gobiidae > Periophthalmodon > Periophthalmodon schlosseri. Next base: position 32,468 of record KN474773.1, read on the forward strand.
AAACAAAACATACTGTCTCGGTACACATCGTACGAGTAAGTATTTTAAAGACGGAATTTAAAAATAAACATTCTGCTAAACCTTGAAATAAACGTAATCAATATAAAACAATCCCTATCATTAAATGTTAAGGACAAATACATTTTTTATCAGCTCAATCACTGCAAACACAGCACATATGCTGGAATGGTGGGCTAACGACGTTAAATGCTAGCTGTGCGCATTAGGCATGTCATACATAAAGAACCAAGATTATTTCTGACCATATTAAATACCTAATAGACAATCAGTGGCTAAGATATTGAATCTGATCACTGGCAGTTTTATAAGCCGAAAGCTGAGCGACTTTTAACAACAGACATTGCATTTCACATGGACAGCGCTAGCTAACAAGCTTGCTAAAACATAATGTATTTGGTAATCATACTTACTGGACAAAAACCGACAGAATCTCTACAAATGCATACGGTGTACTGACATGTGTTATCCACTTTCTGATCAGCTAACGCCAGCTGAGCGCCTACTTTGTGTCGAACAATGGCTAGCACTAGCTCAACAGCGATACAGCTGCAGACCACTGACGTATCGTAGCTATAAGAGTTGCCAGATAAGCTATCATCGTTAGGCATTTATTCTTACATCTATATTATGTGCCTTGGTGCTATTCCTAATGCAATAATTTAACATAGAATTTAATTAATTTAAGTAAATATAGAAACAAACCATAGTAAAAGCATTGATTTCCAAATTAATTGTCTCTTTTGGTCTGGTAGTTTTATAAACTTAAACATAATAATAAGATATATTAATTAAGAGATAATATTGCATTTCATGGGTCAAAAATCTTTAATTCGTGTCAGATATTATTTATTTTTATTTATATTTATTTAAAATATGTCTTAGTTTCATAGACTGTATATATCATAATCATAGACATACAGCCTATGATCATAGACACAGACTGTAGTCTATAGTCGACTAGTCTACGCTTAATTTTCTCAAACCTGGCAACCGTATGTTCCTAGTCTGTTCCAGTTCCCCGCCACCAGGTGGCACCATTCATATTACAAAAAAAGATGACAAACCACAAGACTTGAGGATTGGGGAAATGTCCCGTTTTGTGGAACGATTCAAGTTATATTACTCGACTTGATTCAAAAAGTGAATCAATCATAAATATTAAAACAGTCCTTAATAATGTTGAATTGTTTGATTTCATCGTAACCTAAGAATTGTAATTATTAAGCAAGTATAATTCTTTTAACTCCAATATATGCAGAAGTAAAAGAAAAAAGAAAAAAAAAAGCGTGAAATAATTGAATGGTATGATTTATTTAGACAGACAGAAAAACACAGTTTCAGGTAATAGTTTGCTACTTCATTTCAAATGACTTCATTCATATAAAAATAACATACAAAAACAAGTTAACATAAACCAAAATAAAATTGTGCTCCACAGCTGATTTGATGTTGCTTGTAATATTTACTTTGCAGGGCATATGACTAAATCAGTTTTTTAGAACAGTTAAGTATGGCCTTACATTTACAGTGTGGGAAAAAAAAAAAAACATTTGTTTTTCATTGCATTTTAGTAAAACATATTTAAATAGACTTAATTAGGAAATTATAGAGATTACATTACAAAGATGGACATCTTTTTTGGCAAATTCAATTTCAAGAAATGTGAAACACCACCCGTCTAGAAGCAGTACAGTTCTACTGACACAAGTACAATGTGTTGAGAGGTCAGCTGTCATGGCTCGGTTGGTTTCAGTAACACATATAGTCTGAGAAAGAACAAGTAATAAACTAGAAGACATCCAAAAGGACATACACAGAATAACAAAGCAAATTACACAATGGTATCAAAACGTTCAATATAATGAAGTGCTTTCTCAGATGAAAAACATCTGTATTACGTGTTCTCTTTCAGTCATGTGGTGCAGCCCTAGATCTACAGTAGATAGGACAAGTAGAAGTAGAACAGAAATTGCAATAATGTTTGAATACATATCTGTAATCATGCATTTTTAAATGTATTGTTTCTTTATTTCTTTTAAGGGTTGTAGGTGGCCAGACAAACTGGCCATTGTCTTACTTGGTTCCTGTCTCAGGCCCATAGTTGCTGTGACAGGCTTATAAACGGGACTGTTTGCTGGTCCGTTATGTTTGTAATTGTAACAAGTCATAATATCTCAATATTGAATACTCTTTCAATTAAAGCTTAATGAACTTATTATGACTTTTTAAGTGCTACTTTTACTGCATTTTGCTTTACTTTTTTCCTTTGGTTCTCTTAGACAGTTCTCTGTTAAGCACTGATAATTGGTATTACCTCTTATGAAGTTCTGCTTCTGGTGTTAAACATTGGACACATTCTACTAATCCTACAGCCTAGTGTGACCGTCCTCAATCCATCAATGTGAAGAATCACAAAACTCAATCCAATGCAATACAAAGTTGTGCTACTCTTACAGTACACACAACCATATAACAAATTACTGATATCTCACAAGTATGGCATGGACCACTTCATAAACAAACGTGTAGTCTATCATTAAAAAGAAATACAGCTCCATATATCACATATGTTGAATACTATATTAGCTATTGTTAGTTAGAACAAATATTTTCATTTTCAGGGCAGGTTGCAATCTGACTACATTTAAAGATCATAAACAATTCACAGCACTTTCCTTAGGAATGGTAGAGGAGCAAGGGCTTATTCCCTTAACTGTGGAAATGTCACTAACCAGAACTCTGTTCAACAGATCCTTGTGAAGGTCATTATCCAGTGACCGTTTGAATGAAGACTAATCATCACTTCAGCAATAATAAATAAATATGTACAGACAGAAATGAAAGGACAAAGAGTTACCATCCATTTAAAGGGACATGGACCAGAGGATGAGATGAGTCTTTATACACTTTCAGTCACAGTTTGTACTGTACATAGTTGATTCAGTGGTCACATGTACAGGCGTGTTTGCAGTACTAGCCATTGTACTGCTGCTGGTAGCGGCGGTTGAGCTCACGGAGCTCCTTCTCCCTCATGCGGCGGGCTTTGTTGGACTTGGTGGAGCGGCTGGAGCGGGTGGAGTGGGAGGACTTGGTGCTGTGGCAGCGTGAAGAGGCTCGCTTCAGCAGGTTCTGGGAGATACAGCGCTGCAGGTTCTTCATGGACGAGGAGGCGGCCATGCTGACGATCCACGGGTGCTTCAGGGCCTGTCCCGCTGTGAGGCGCTGGGCTGGGTCCACAGTCAGTATCCGCTCCACAAAGTCTTTGGCTAGGTTTGATACACTGGGCCAGGGCTAAAGAGAGGAACACAGCACAGCAGTGAGAAAGTTGATCGCATTTATTTAATACATGCGGAATATTGTTGCTATATTGAATATAAATATTTATTAAAGCCCTAGTATTGATGGAGATCATGGTTTTCAAAATATATTTTAATATTAAATATATATATCTTCACATGGAAAACAACTAGGTGATAAATCAATGTCCACTGAATGACAAAGATACATTTAAAAACGTGTATTATACATTTCTGCATATAACTAAATACTTGTTTTTTATAAATACATTTAAATTAAGTTTGGGAAACATCAGAAGTAGGGTTATTGTAAAAAATATACTGCAAAATGAGTTGATAAAACATGAAAAAGGTGTCTGGCATACTTGCTTTCATTCTGTAATAAATAAAAACAGGTGAAAATTGGACTGCAATGGCTTTTTCGAACAGAAGAGGGCAGCAAAGGAAATTTCAAAGCCGACCGTTCTTTTAAAAGTAGGAAAAAATGTACTTGAACAGAAACCTTCAATTTTACATTATGTCTGAAGACTTGTTCAGGCAGCTTCATTAAAGCTAATGTTGTATATACTGGTAGCAGATGGAGTACTGTCCAGCACATAAAAGACCTGGTAAATTCCCAGTTAAACTAGCTTGGGAGTTCATGTTGCTGAAAGGAGACTTGTCTCTCCTCAGACAAACTCACTGCTCACTCACTCACCCCCTGCTTGGACAGGAAATGGGAATATCAGCACTGCATGCCTTTCTATCACCCTCAGTCTTCTGCTTGATGCCCTGCTCGGCAACAGACTGTGTTTTCAGTCTCCCAATGGACAATTACAGCCCCTCCACACAGGAGGTAAATCACAGTGTAGGCTAAAGATCCACGACACATATATTGCCCTTCTATGTATACTCCTATTGGCCCTAAACTCCTATTGGCTCTAAACACAAGTGAGGAGCGGGATTACTAAGTGCAGCTGGAGACAGAGGCTTTATTTAATGTAGTGGTAAAGACAAGTGTCCACCAGGGCAGTGCACTCCACAACACTTAACAGAAAGGACATTCGTGTTTCTCTCACTTTTGAATGTTTAGAAGCTAAACACATAAGTCTAAACACCATGTAGAATTTTGCTATACAAAATATTAGATAAAATTAATTGTTCATCATGATCATGAATAAAAAAAAAAAAAATGAATACATCTAAAAAGCAGTAGGAGCACAAAAAAGAAAATTAATTCAGGAGGTTCAATTTGAGTAATCCTCACTATAAGACACTGTAAAAATGATAATTTGTCATGCATAGACAAGAATGTCGAGAGAGGCTTCACATATAGGTTATTTATTATTATTATTATTAATAATAATAATAATCATAATAATAATCGTCATCTTCATCTTCATAATAAAATTGCTTTGGCCCAGTGTAAGCAGAGTTGCCCTGTCACTGACCAACGCTCAATGATGTCCATGGCCCTCTTACAAAGAGGTCGCGAATAACCTTAAGCACATTTTAAATGGCTTTGTTATCGCATCACTCCTGAGAAATCTTGTGAGCTTTGCTCTTTTTGATGACTGATATTTTAGCTTTCATTTTTGGAGCAGTAAGCAAATTCTGTGTCATTAGATGTGTCCAATTTGACCTTGGGTGGCTCTCTTATCAGTCCAAAGACACCACAGGGTTTTCAATTCACTCTCTACTGAGAACAATATGTATATTTTTCATGTTAGATTTACATATGGAAAATAATTATGCAAATAAATATTTAAAATAAATGTCATAAATGCAAACAGACAGATATAAATCAAACCCCAACACTGGTCTATAACATACAATTGTGGTTTCAAATATTTGCAAATTTAGAATATGGATCATTTAAAGAAAAAAAGGTACTTCAGTTTGTGTCAACATTGCCCACCCCTCCCTTACAGACATGCACAGAAGTCAGACAATTCTGAAGGTCCAGCACTACTCAGCATATACTCCGCTCTGAGACAAACATCAACCAAGGGCCCCTCTGTAAAGCTCAATGGCAACATAAACATCCTACGCCATGAAACAAAGGAACAGACTACTCAGCATTCCTCCATCCGGATACACAGCTAGAGCATAAATTACTACATAGACAAACACTTGGTGACGAGGCACATTGACTGGAGAGTTCAATGCACACAGGTAGAAAGAGGGAGGTGAAGACAGGAATAGATGTGAGGCTTGAGAAGAGGGGGCCAGGGAGAAAGTGGGCTTTAATAAACATGTCGGTTCACAAGAAAACCTGAACTTGTTGGAAATGTGTTGACAAAGCCTCATGCAGTGTAAGGAATGCATTCCAAATATGGGTTATGTCTGCCGGCAGAGTGTGAGAGTGAGCTCACAATGGCACACTTAAGGAGGATTTTAGGCTAAAAGTAGAACAACTTTGTGTGGTGCATAAAATGGATATGGGGTCTTTAAAATTTTTAGTTGATATCTGTATCCTGTTCTATATGATTACAATGTTCTGATTACAGCAGAATAGGAAACAAGGATCATTTAAGGAGGGATGGGGGGTGGGGATCTTGTCACTCTTAGAAATGATCTGGTTCAACATTTGTCAATTTACCGTTTTAGATATTTCTTATAAAAATCCCATGTAATCAATGGCTGCACTCTTACCTCTCCTGTGAAGCTGTATTTCCCCTTTAGGATCTGTCTGTAGAGCCTCATGCGATTGTCATCCTCAAAGGGCATGGTTCCACTCAGCAGGATGTAGGATATGACCCCCAGTGCCCACATGTCCACAGCGTTGGTATAAGGCTTCCTCACCAGGATCTCCGGGGCGATGTATTCCGGTGTCCCACACGTTGTCTTCATCAGGCACTCATCCCCTTTCTTGCGGCTGTTGGCCAAACCAAAGTCAGTGATGATGATTTTGGAGTCGGCCCCTGGGTGGTAGTAGAGGAGGTTCTCTGGTTTCAGGTCTCTGTGAGTGATTCCCAAAGTGTGCAGGTATTTGACACCATCCAGAACCATCTGTAGGACCCGGGTGGCGTCTCGTTCAGTGAAAGATCCTCTGGCAATAATACGGTCAAACAGCTCTCCTCCAGTGGCCAGCTCCATCACCATGTACACGCGCTCTGCGGTCTCAAACACCTCCATCAGCTGTATTATGTTCGTATGACGAACGCGCCGTAGAACACACAGCTCCGACTCACAGACCTCCCTTCCCTCCCGGTATCTGGTCTCTATAATCTTTATGGCATAAGGCTGCCGTGTACTTTTATGTTCTACTCGAACAACACGGCTAAAACTTCCTCGTCCTATCAACGCCTTGATGTCGTACTTGGCTGTGACCCGTGGGTCAAACTTGGCTCGATACTTGGCAACCTTCTTGCGCTGGGGGTCGGACAGTTCGGTGGGCTCTTTAGGAGCCTGAGCTGAGGCCGTGGGACCAGCAGCTTGGGCCTGGAGGGGTGAGGCTGCACCCATTTTATCCCCTCCACTGGCAGCTGCAGTCTTCTCATCTCCTCGTATAAAGTGCTGATAGATGTCTGTCTGTGGGGGCTGAAGAGGGTCAACCTGAACAACAAAAAGCAAATCTAAGACAGGTGTGGACATCAATCATCAAAGTGCATGCAAACATCTATCTATAATAATACATACAGTCATGTCACACTAACTGACCTTTTTGACCAGGTCCAACTGAACATCCCCTGGAGGCTCAGGGAGGACCTTACTGTTCTTGCACCCCATCACATCACATCATGTTGGGCCGCAGCCGGTGCAGCCACACTGGGCTCCAGGAGTCCTGCCTCATCACCTCAACTGCTGATCCTACACAATCATGCACCTCCAAAGCTGTGCTCACAGTCCATATAAGTGACATAGAAATAATAATCTAGCTAGCATGGGCTCGGAAATGTTACAAACTCATGGGCTACGCTTTATGCAAGCATTCAGAAATGTATCATTTGTTACACTAGGAACACAAGTGACTATATAGTTGGGACTTGGGACAGCTTGCAAATATTAGAACTACAAGGTTCATAGACGTGCACAAAAAAGGCATTGATTAGTGTTAGAAACCAGGCAGAGTGCCCAAGGCATCCAGCACATTTGAAATATGAGTGAGTAAGGCTGCCTTTAAAATTCTAAATTATCCTTGAGTTTTATGACTTCCCAAAAATATCAGATCAACAAAGCTCCATCCACAGGGAAATGGTGCAGAGTCAGCAGCCGCAGATGAAAGAGGCCTCTGGAGAACACCAGTCTGGAGAGAGACAGAGCAGCTCTGAAATGCACAAGAGTTAAACATCACTGACACATTTGGAAGTCTCAACAATATACACACCATACACAACTCATGCACTGATAATGGATGAGAATGTGCAGTTATTCTGAGGGAACATGCTGAGGCCATATTGGACAGCTCTGAGCTACAGATTTCATTGCCATAATCCCATTTCTAAACATGCTTATAGAAGAACCATTACAGCTAATGTTATTATACTTTTGCAATGTAAGAACATTTTTTTTTCAGTTTAAGACGCTGATTGGTATACTTTTTAGACAAAATACAAACTTAATATGAGAAATGTACCAAACGGTGGGCTGAAAATGGCTTCACTCGTGTTCTTGTCTGTGTTGTCTACCCCAAAATAATCCCGGTCTCTCTTTTCATGACAGCACAGTAATTATCATGTAACAACTCAGTTATTACACGTGAAATAGTGATTTTTCTGCTCACCTTTTTACTTATCCATAAGAAAGAAGTTTGTTTGTGTGTGCTAACTAGCCTGTTAGCAGCAGGGCAGGACTCCCAAACTGTGCCAAACCCAGCCTCCTCACCCCACTCTCACTCAGCTGGGCTCTCCATTTTCATCTCGGATTTGCACAACTTTTTACTACAAAAACTACTTCCAGATTAGAGGTGTCTTTATATAACGCGTCCTTCGCTAGTTTAAGGATTTCCGAGTAGGTCAAAGTAATGTAAATAATATTAAGCGACATAAACATGTAAAGTTGCCCCCGTCAGTGCTTTTCTGGTCGGTGTTTTTCGGACAGGACCACCTTCCCACAAGAGAGCGCCCACCATCCTGCACTTCCGCTTTTGATTTTCAAAATAAAATAGACACAAGCATAGAGAATATTTACAGGTAAAGTGTGTGTGTGT
>KN474774.1:3618-17970 GCA_000787095.1 Periophthalmodon schlosseri
ATCACTGCCTACATTTTGATGGGTGATTATCCCTTCACATCAAACTCCTAACGAAGCCCATTCCATTCGGCTGACGTTCTATAGGCGAAGTATTTTTCCTTTTTGCGCTTTTTAAACGGAATTTGAAATCACGCCAAGATGATTAAAGTGTTTTTTGTGTGTGTGTGTTTTTTTTTTTTTTTCGCTGCATGGGAGTCACAAAAGGAAGGCAATTCTCCAGCCGGCCCCCTTTGGTTCAGAGAGGTGGAGAAGTTAGCTTTGGGGGGCGTGTCATTTAGCGTTTAAGTCCGCGGCGTCCTCCCCCCGGGCGCTTCCAACGGTTGGCAGAATACCCCCGCTAGAATACTGCGCGACCGGCTTTGATAACGTCGCTCATCTCGTCGGATCAGAACGTGTTTACTATCGCTGCGGCAACAGAAGTCACAGAGATGGGCTGAAACCGTGCGGTCTTAATGAAGGCCCCAGTAACCGCGCGGCGTGCCCCCTCCCCTCCGTCGCTACCCCGAGGTCACGTGACTTGCCGGGATATTTAAGCCGTTTGGCGGAGTTTGGTTCATTATGAGGAGCAGGCACCGTGACGCCCTGTCAACACGGCCGAGCTCATTTGCGATGCATCTGGTTTGTGAGGAACGTAGAAACACAGAGGTCGGCCATGTTGGAAAAAACACACAACCGGAATCTGGGGGTGAATGACCAACTGCTCTGACCTTAGAGCCAATTCCAAAAAACATATATTGTTGTCGAGGAAAATGAGTGGACACACATTTTTTTGTCTTTCAAATAATTAAATAGTTTGTAATCCCTCATTCGTCCAGGAGTGGTCCATGGCTCAAGGCGTCAAAGTTAATCATCTGGGGTCTCATTTATATAACTTTACATGGAATTCTTAAGTGTGATTACGGACAAAACACATTTCTCAGAGCACCAACACAAAAATTGCGTAGTTTTTGGACTGGACTTCTCATTTCCACATCAAGCCGTCTTTTAATACTTCCCAAATGTGGAAAGCTGCGTACGTAACATTTTTGTACGTACTGTTGTGGAAATTATATCTTGATGAATAATAATCCATTTCCAAAGCTTGGTGAGTTATGAAATACAAAAAGGTTCATTCTTCGTTACAGCGGATAGAGGACAGAGCAGAGGCCTGCCCTGGACACAGACTCTCCTTAGTCTCTCTCCGAGTTTCTCCCCAGAGCTTCTGAGCAGATACCAGATTTACAAAGCTACACACATATCAAAGCAGAGTTCATATTCTTCTATTCACTCAAGATTTGTGTGATTTATGTTTCTTTTTAAGTTTTTTGCTACATAAAAATGAAAAAAAGTGTACACATTTATTGTCTAAATGACAGTCCTATATTTCTTCACACGTCAATAAAAATATATGAAACGAAGCAGTGACTTTTGTTTCACAGCCATGAGTTAACCAACTTTTACACTTGAAGACGGGTAAATGTGACCGGTGGACTTCTGCGTTGTGTTGTAAGGAGCCACGGGACACAGCGGGAACTTTTGGAGGCTCTCTCCGTTTAATTCTGATTAACAGTAATATAAAATGGAATTAACATCCCGCCATTCATTGGTACAGCCCAAACTACAGGAAAGAAGACAACGAAAAGTTAGCATCTCCCCGCACTTGTCCACATGAACAAATTAAAACAACAGAGTAACACCAGAGCCCAACATCAACTCAAACACAACCAAAATACGACCACAGATACAAACAAAGCCAAAAATAACAACAAAAGGACACCCCAGTGTGAGACCATGACAGACGACTGACCTCTTCCCAATACCGGATTTACAAAGGGAAGAGGCAGCGTCAAACCCCAAATTTATACCAGGGGCAAGGCGAAGGTCACACGAAGAAGAAACAAAAATACCGAAGAAGTGGCTGGAGGACCAAGGCTGCACATTAAATCAAACGCCAGGTATGAGCTAAACTGAAATAAACAAAAGCACCATTTTGTGTAATTATACATGTATATATTTATGAACCGGTTACATAAAACAACATAGAGTTTCCTGTGGGACTCGTTGCCCGTTGCGCCTTCACACGTTATTGTCTGGTCTGGGTCTGACAGACTGACACAGATCAAATGCGTTTACACGAAGACACGTAATAAAAATATTTCCTTTACAACATTAATACGCACACGTTTCCATCACAGTGTATAAATGGGACCCCTGGACTTTTTGGACGTTCTGACCGCCGTCCAGATCCAAAACGGCTTCTGGTCAGACGGAAGCTGAACCGTCACGATTTCAAAAACATTGTCCAGATCACTACTTCCGAAACCTTTTCTACCATTTACATTGAAAATATATTTTACGGCCCGGAGCTTTTGTTAAGGTGGACTTCGCCGTCACGCTTCTCATTAAGTACATCAAGAGGATTGGCAATTCGATCAGTTATAATTTGTCACCGTGCAAATACGCAAACTCAACACTGTCCTCTATCCAAATCAAACCTGGAACCTTCTTACTGTGAGGCAGAAGTGCTTACCATTACCATCCCTCATGTTCAGTACTAAACATAACTCATTCAGTTTAGAACATACAATATAAATAATAGGTCAAAAGGGACAGTCCAAAAGCAAAGCTGAAATATCAAGCTCTGTTCTGGACTGAGCACTGAAGCAGGTCAAAAAAAGTTAACAGTCGTTCCTTGTGCCAAAAACATCAGATGAAAAGCTTTCTAAGAGTTTGTGGAAGTGGTTTCTTGCGTGACCTCACCTCTTCTCCCCTTTTACGCCTTGGCCTGTTGAGCTGATTGGCAGTTGTCCATCTCCCGTTCCTTTGTACTAAATGTTTCTACAATAGCTCGTGTTGAAACATCGGAACCTGCGGAAACCATGGAAAAACACCACCAAAAATCCATCTTTGCTACGTGACGCGGGGCTCTTAACATTTTGAAAGACGCAATAAAGCTCCATCGCAAATGTTTGGTGCAGTTCGTATTGTTCTAGTGCCTTGTTTACCTTCAGTGTGCCTTGCTCTCCATTCCTGCATCTCCACCTGTCACCCCGCGATCATTTATAACCCGCGCCGGTGCCTTGGCCGCGCAAACAACGCCAGGACTCTACGACTCTCTGTTATATTTATACCAAAAAGAAATGTAAATATTTGATTTTAATGGCGGTACGTTGGATTGTTACCTTGGATGGATGGCCTGGCTGTGTTTACGCGGTTTTCGTGAGAATTGTGGTGTTTGCAGTATTAGTGAAAACCTGAGTCGGACCAGCTGAACCGTGCTCAGATCAAACTGCTGTTTAGATTGGGGAAGAGGTGTATTGTGTAAGCCACTTGTGACATGTAAGCAGAAATGAAGTGTCCTTTGTGCAGCTCTGTATCAAGTCTGTGAAAGAACAGAGTGCGTGGTACAGTGGGTTCAGCGGTCACCCCTGGACCAGAAAGTACCAAGTTTGGACCTGAGCTAGGTGTGTATTTACAGTTGTGGTTGAGTCTGGTTGAGCGACCTCAGTAACAGAAAGTTGGTCGAGACAGGTATGGGATCTATGTTTGCTCATTGGATTCAGCCTTTACCCCTCAACTAGGAGTTTTTTAGTTTAAGTCTTCATAAGATACTGTATAGGGAAAATGTATATGTGCTCTTGAAGTCATAATGATTTTTTCTACTGGTTTGGACTGTAGGAAACATACTGTATTGAACACGGGGACGTATTATTGTATTTAACTGCCAATGTTAACGATGAACTGTTAGTCTTATAATGTAATTGTAAGGAAAAGTGCATTTTAATGTGTCAGGGACTGCACATGGAAAGCAGCAGTAGTTAAATCTGGCACAAATCATCTTTTCTTTCGTAAGATTAATGAATTTGTACACGGTCCCTGACAAATAAAGAATAAAGAAAAAGAAAAGAAGAAGTTTGTTTTTTACACATTCAGTTAAAGATGCACAGTGTAACTTTTCTGTTGGAGGGTCTCCATCTGTTTGTCTCCATGCAGATGTTACTGCTTGGAATGTTCCGCAGAATGGCATTAAACTTAATGTATCTCCATGGAGACAAGTAGGTCATATGTTTGGAGTTTTTCAAGATATACTCATGTAAAAAAGCCATCCAAAAACTTTGTTGTTGAGGTTGAATCAAATATTATTAACTAGTTGAAGTTTAAAATAAAGTTATTCATGTATGTTTTATGTACATGCAATGGCCAGAATCACTTCATCATTATCCACAGTGGTAAAAGTCTTAAGAAAACTTAAAACGTAAAATGAGGTCACCATATGACATGCATTACATTTCGCCTACTTGCTTATACTGGGGGCGCGTGGGTCGCTATATCTACTACTATCATTAACAAAATATAAACTTTTCAAACTGATAAGAGCCTTAACTTAAAAATAATTACAAATCTCCTCTACACAAATGTAAATTGGGACATATCTTGCATACGGTTACTTTTGCTTGATATAGGATAAATATAGACACATAAATTGGACACGGGATTAAAGATTGCACAGATCATTAAACGATCCAATGTGTTTCCGAAACTCTTAAAATCTGTTCTCCATCTGACACCTTCTCAAAAGCTATCCGTATTTAGCCAGATCGCACGCTATAGCTAAAACTGACAACATAATTCGGTTAGCTTTCGTAACACGCTGACCATATGACTGCGTTGACGACTCCGTTGTAACCTCGCGCGGTCCTCGAGATCTTTCTAAAGGAGGCAATTTCCAATGATCTTCTGTGATCTGTCATCTGGCCCGACGCGTATGCTAGGAAGGCGCGCAGATTGTCAGTGTTGTCGCTAATCCCGTTCGAGTGGCTAGCATCTCCGTGGCACCCGTATCCGCGTTCATTTGTGCTCTTGAAAAACTGCGAGGGGAGATAAAGATAGCTTCTGAAGATTGCTTTTTATGTCTGTTGGTTTTCTGTAGAAGAATGAAGACGCGAGCTGCTAGTTTTGGTGCGGACGAGTTGAGACTTGGGGGATGGCGGCTTTAAAAGGCAATTTCCGTTGATTGTTTAGCGTTAATGAGATAAACACGTCCTGTCAGAAGTGTCAGTCTGGAGCACAGTGCAAAAACATGTAAGGAATGTCAGGATGGATTTAAAAAAAACAAGTATTTATTTAATCTGTTTATTTGAGATTTACGTGATTGTTACTAGTCATTTATTTTCCGTAACAAAACCAAAAAATTTTATCTGGAACATTTTAGCAAACGCATAGGCTACAACAAAATGTATAAAGTTGTTAAAAAAAAACAAAAAAAAAGCCTCCAAAAGTTCAGTTCCTTTAGCAAGTGACAAAAACACAAACAACCAAGTGAAAAGATTGATGAAATTAAAAGTGCACTATGTAACATTCTGATGCAGGGTCTGACACCTGGTAGTTTCCATGGAGATGTTATTGCTTTGCCAAAAATGTTCCTCAATATTACGTTGACCTTACCTTGCATTTATTCATTTAAGCTGTTTTTGTGGCGTAGAAAATACAATTGGTATAACCTCTTAACCTCAGATCTGACCCGTAGCTTGGTCTGGTGCTGTTTTAGTAATATTTCAATTAAGTTTAATGAACTTGTCAGAAGAGAAGCAGTAGTAATCCGGAGTACCTAGCTGAAGTATGTTTCATATGTTTTTGGTTTATGGCAAAACCAAAGCGCCTGGACAAACCGCACTGGCTGTGGTAACACGCACATTCAAATTATGATTAATATCAGATTTTTGGAGTTATACGATCAAAAGGTCCTATATTACACAAAATGGATCCTTGCGAGCTTTATACTCGCAAGGATGTTATTATTTCATTCACACATGTTTGAGGAACTCTTTATTATTAGTCTGTCTACATCTCCAAAGCTCAAAATGCTCTGTTCCACTTTGTGATGTCATGCAGCGGTGGTTTTCAAGTTAACAGCTCCTTTTACCTTTTGTTAAAAAGAGATAGAGGCATTTCCAGAACTGAAATCATCCAAATGATTCTAGTGAAGGTGTATTCAGTTTAAAAACACAGTGGAGCTCTTCCTGTTTTACCACATGACATCACAAGGTGGAACAGAGTGTTTTTCGTTTGAGAGAAGAACTCAGGGTTTGTGTGTTAAACATGTGAATGAAACAAGACAGAACTGCAGGTGTGATTTTGATGAGGAAATAACATTATAAGATAGATCAGAAAATGGCGTAATATGGGCCCTTTAAATTTCTTTCTGATCATGGTCCCTCTGGTTACTCAGATTACATCAGATTTTGCAGCGTTCATGTCATTTAAGTCATCTGAAAGGTCCAGAAATCATTATATAATCACATTTTGCTGTGCACGTGAACGAGGCCACTCATCGTCCCCACGTAACCTGAAACGTAACCTGGAAAATTAACTTTAGAATTTTAAATATTTGCAAGAAATGTCCATTCGATTCAGTAGAGCACATAAAAACAGCGTAAACAACCCTCTCTATTGTTAGCGCTTGTCATCGGCCTCCCATCCAAATGCAAAATCCTCCCTGGACCATCTCTAAACCTACAACTCTTTAGTGTTCCTCCCACCCTTTTATGGACTAACAGTTTATTCTTTACTCTCCGGCTCACCGCGAGGCCAGTCCGCGTGTAAAACCCACATATCGCCGTGAGTTATGATCCCCGTTCTTGGCCCGGGCGAACGTGGTCTTCCTGTTTATTTGCAAGCGCGGGTCATTGGTGGAAGCAGTTGAGCAGTCATCCAGGGGTTAGCTCCGGTTCCCCCTTTCGCCATTCGCTTTAACTGCCTATTGTTTTTAACCCAAAATGGACCTCTTAAGGCGTTGGATAGCTTCGCACAGCCCTCCTGACAACTATAGAGTTTTGTATATGCCTGTTGACAAAATATTTTTCAGTTATGGCATGTGTGTACGCTAGGAAGAGTGTTAGCGGGAACAGCGCAGTCGTTTTGGAGAAGTGCTCCCCGGAAACTTGCGCGGAGAGTTAGTAGTTTCATTTTTGGAGCAGTGTGCGAGGCCAGGCCTGACATCAGCAGATCTGGAGGAACTTGAAACTCCTGACATCGTCTGGTAAGGAAGAGTTGGCGATAATTCAGAGAAAAATAATAAACATTTGGTCAGTGAGATAAAGGGTAGATTTTTGATTTTTTTCGTTAGACAAAGTACGAGTTATTTCATTGCTATAGCTAAAATTACGTCAGTCGTCATTATCCGGTACCTAAACAACATCCGCCATATGTGGAATCAAAGTGTTTTCAAAGATTTATGTACGAAGAACCAAGCAGGAACAATAGAGATTTGGCTGCTTTTCTGGTAGTGGGTTCGCTACCTTCATTTCTATGTTAGAATGTTGTTACTTCATCAAAAACAGACCTGGACTTGTGTTTTGTTTCATTCACACATGTTTGAGTAACCCTTTATTATTAGTCCGTCTACATCTCCAAAGCTCAAAACGCTCTGTTCCACGTTGTGATGTCATGAAGTGGTAGTTTTCAAGTTAACAGCTGCCTTTTAACTTTGGTTTAGTAGAGATTCGCAATTCCAGGGCTGAAATCATCCAAATGATTCTAGTGAAGGTGTGTGGAGCACTTCCTGTATTACCGCATGACATCACAAGGTGGAACAGCGTGTTTTCTGTTTCAGAGAAGAACACAGCCCGAACATGCAGGGTTTGTGTGTTAAACATGTGCGAATGAAAAAAAAAACAACACAACTCCATGTCTGTTTGTGATGAGTGTGCGAATGAAAAAAAACCAACACAACTCCATGTCTGTTTGTGATGAGGAAAATTATAACACAGATCAGAAAACAGCGAAATATGGGCCCTTTAATGTCGCACAGTGCGGCATTAAACTTACGCAACTCCACGCTCACTCTGAGAATGTGTGTATTTCAAAGTAATTGTGATAAATAAAACACCCATAATGAAATGCTGGATATGATCTACTTTTAACGCCGTACTGTGGAACATTTCAGGCAAAACTCTCATCTCCATGGAGACGGGCCGACGGTAGATTCTCCACAAGAAAACGTACGCAGTGCAGCTTTGGCAGTAATATTATGAAACAAACTTGACCTATATTCATTTCTTTCATACACGTCTTTTTCCCAACAGATAAATATCGTCAGTTACATTTGATGTCACTGCGTTGCGTGTTTATTTAAAACTAGTCGATTTTAAGTTTATAAGCGCTTTTCACAGCTCTGAAAGACCAATGCGGAGTAACAACAACTAGCCTGCTAATGCGCACTTCCTGATTATCAAACAATAATTAGATGCAGCACGCAGCTTATGGCTTATTTTGACCTCAAGAGCTGCTCATACAAGATACAGGGAAAAGTTCGGACACACCATTTTTTTTTTCTTTATTTTTACTACTTTCTACATTTTTTAAACACACAAAAGACATGAAATATATGAAGTAAGATATATGGAATTATGTAGCAAAGACAAAAGGTAAATTACTCTACTATTTTTAAAAAATATTTTACATTCAAATCCTCAGAGTAGCCTCCCTTTGCTTTGTTGAAAATATTTACCAGTTTTTCTTTACTACATAGTCAAAAGTTTGGACACACTCTCTCATTCAGTGTTTATTTTTCCTTTATTTTTACTACTTTCTACATTTTCTATACATACGGAAGACATCAAATATATGAAGCAAGATATACGGAATTATGTAGCAAAGAAAAAAAGTTAAATAACTAAATAATATTTTTCGATGAAGCAAAGGGGGGCTACTTTGAAGATTTGAAAATTAAATATATTAAAAATGTATATAGAGTTATTTACCTTTTTGTCTTTACTACATAATTCCATATATCTTACTTCATATATTTGATTTCTCCTGTGTGTATATCAAATGTAGAAAGTAGTAAAAATAAAAAAAAACAAAACTTTTGACTAGTCGTGTCTCTGCACAGTTATAATCCAACGATCCTTACGTCACGCGTGTATTTTCAAAAGTATATTTACTTATGAATTACTTGCATTATATCTCCTTTAAATTGATGTGGTATTTGTGAGCAGAGACAGAAGTGACTGGAGCAGGAGTGTCCCCGGGGACCGCAGTGAACTCTGACCCCAACAGCTCCCCCCGCAGGTCCGAACCGGCCACCAGTCGGCGCGTGTGCTGCTCAAGGGCGCGCGGGCAGGATCCACGCCGGGGTCAGGGGTGCGCTACATGTCCTAAAAGCAAACGCTAACCTACTTTCTTTGGCACACGAGCCGGTTCCAGCCAGACAGGGGGACGCTCCGGAACTCGAAGTCGAAAGGCCAGAGACGAGAGGTGCCGTCCGAAGTTTGGGGAATTGGATTGGACACCGCTGGGGGGCAGTGTGGGTGGCTCCGACATGGTTTTCAAACACAAAGTAGAGGCGGCGTAGTTCTGCAGAGTTGGTGGCACTGTCTAATTTTTTCATGCACAAGAAAATAAGTTGGATAAATTGTTTGGATATGGCTAAAAAAAAAAAACTGAGAATTGAATTTTGTAGAGGCGACAGTTAGCGGATTTGAAGGTACGTGTTCATTTACGAGGGCAAAAAGTGGAAAAAGTTAAGTCATTTTGAGCTGTCATAAATAAATGAACTAAATACAAAGTAAAAGCCAAAGTTAAAAACAGATTTAACTTTGGCTTTTACTATGGATCAGACCCGGACGACTGAGGGCTTACACAGACAACTAAATACAAATATAATGAGACGGGAATTGGTATAGGCAGTATCCCAGTAAGCAGAAGTCCACACTGCTGTTGTGTCCTTGAGCAAGACACTTCACTTCCCACGTGACTCAGTGTGTACATAAAAAACATCGCAGAAGTGGATAAATTTGCTTACACATGAAAAACAAACTGCTCAAAATTCGCACAGTCAAAGCAATTTAATTAAAGAGAAAAAAAATGTCATTAAGATCCAAAATTGCGACGTATATTATGTAAAAGTAGATGCGCAGATCGTGTTCCTATAAGAAATATTAAACACAAACAAGTTGCGTTTTTATTACGGTGTCAGAAATAATCCGCTTGTTCATTTGACGTCCCTTATTACATGATTAACATAGGCAGTGACACTGGCCTGTAGCAGCCAGCACTTCCACTCAGGATCACCTCCCATCAGCCCCGCTCCCGTCCACGGTGGTTTCTACTGCTAATAATATTACTGATACCACTAAACTGCTCCTAATACTATTACTAATACTACTACAACACTACTCCAATACTACTTTTACTACTATTACTACAATGCTACTGGAATACTACTATTACTAGAGAAAGAGGGTTAGGTCATACAGCGGGGGGGTTTTGAGGTTCCACGCTCCTCCTCCCGGACACGGACACTTTTTCTTTCGCTAAAAGTGAAAGTTTCAAAAGGCTTTTAAAGATAATACACTCCTCTGTAAGTTGGATATAGATACATAATACAAAAAAAGAAAAGAAAAAACAAACAAACAACAAAAATACATTGTTTTGTATTTGCAACATATAAAAAATACAACAATCGTAAGTACAATGTGGGTACGTCACCAAATTGCAAATTGGATAAAACTCAAACTCAGTGACGTGTTTACTTGGACATGTCCCTGTTTCACTGGTACAAAATGAGCACGTTGTTCAGTTATTTTTAATGAGAGCTAGAAAGAGTGATATGGTAAAGTGGGCGGGTCATGATCCTCCGTCTGTTTCTCTGCGCAAGTCACTGATTTCTGACCTCATGACTGTGATCAAACTTGGACATTATATTGACGGAAAGTCTCAGATTTTCACAGACAAATAGAAGAAGCCACTGGAAGCAGTCGGACTTAAGTGTCAAATGGACTCAAATGGACAAACACTTTTGGACTTGAACTACCGCAAACCTTCCTGGGCTTTGGTTTATCGAATATCAGTGTCTCTCAGACCAGTCTATCTTCCGTATTCTGTATTGTTTGGTTCGTATTGTGTAGATAAAAAAAGTTATAAATAAATAAATACAAAAAAAATACAATCATCAATTAGATTTTTAAAAACTAATTATACCTCAATTTGAAAATAAATTAATATTGAGAAAAATAAACGCATAGTATTAAATAAATATTTGTTAAAAGAGCAAGTAAAAGCAAACAAAAGTACAAAAAAACAAAACAAAACACTTGTACCACTCCCTCATTCATTTAAACTTTTAAAGAAAAATACGTTCCTGTTGTTTGAACGCTCACTATTTTAAAACTCAACTTATTTTTCTTGTTTGTAAAGCGCCGTGTCGGATTTGCATTGGAACAACTCTTCATGCGGCTGCTTTTTGGAATACATCAATTTCTGCCTCGAAAATATGTTTGTTTTATTCATGTACGCATCCGCGCTCTGTGGAAGTCAAGCAAAAAGAACCACCGCACAGAGCAGCGGGAAGCGAACGCACCACCCCGCCCTCGGACGCCGGAATGTATTTCATCAGAGAAGTGTCAGTGAACGCACCGTGCCCTCAGTTTGTCTCAACACTGGTAAATATGTGTTTTTGTATGTTGTGATTGGACAGAAATCTTGTTAAAAAGCAAATTCGGATGCGTTTTAGACTATATTGACAGAAGGGGAAAAATGAGAGGAAAATGGTGCAAGTGAAGACCAATCATGAGTCCTGCTTAAGTCCTTGGCGTCTGAGTGCTACTTTGCTATTGCCGTATTTTGACTGAAATCTTAATGCAATGGGGATTAAAGGGATTACAACATAATCTTAAATAATCCAAAGTGCCACGGACGGAGCGGGGCTGCTAATAGCGCCATAAAAAGCCGTCCGAACGTCTGACAACATTGTCAGTCACAGCCAGGATTAAGTATTTGTTTGAAAAAAGAACCTACATGGGGTATAGAGCAAACGCCGGTGGACACGAGACGGAGACGCGTGGAGAGAGGATGGTTCTGCCGCCCGGGACAAAAGGGACACTGCTTTAAATCACTATATCTACATTTTGGTTCAATGAATGACAGATTAGCAATGTTCTTTGGGCCCAAGTAAATTACAGGGTTACAGTGTGAATGGCATATATGCAGTCGTCTTCAATGTTTTTGTTTATCACAATTTCTACAGCCTTGAATGACACTTCAAAATGTGTTGTATGCATAGACTGTATATATAAATGGTCATAGCTAACACGCTAGCCGCCGCGTTCCAAATAGAAAGTGCACATGGGCGCACTTCTGGCTCCATCGACTCTGGCTCCAATTCACTTTACATTGAAAAATAATAACTAGTGCTACTCATTTTGGTCTTAAAACGTTCGTATTAACCCGCTCTACATGATCCTGGTGTTTTTATTTCGCTATTGTGTCTGTAAATCAAGATTTTAGACAGTAATAACAGGCAAATCAGGCGCCTTCTTTCCCCGAGGTCGCTCCCGCTAGCGTTAGCAGCAGGTTTGATTGACAGCGTTGCTAAGCGCCCGCTTCCTTCAAAACCAGCGGTGTGGGCAGGAAGGGGCGTTACCTTCAACAGCCTCACTCTGGATTGGCTCTTCGGTTGCTATGATACCCGCGGTTGTAGTTCTAAATATAGAACTCAGCTCCAAAATCGTCCCTATAACTGCTCCAGCCTCGATGAGCTTCATTTGACTGGAGCCGAACGCTACGGGTGACGTCGCACTCACTTAGTCCACTTCTTTATACAGTCTATGGTTATACGCTGTGACAGGGCTATGTAACTTTTTTTTTTTTTTTGGCACCGTAAATTTATTTAAGCTGCAGTTCTGCATCTCTGGCAAAGGAGGCAATATTGCACCAAATGATAGCATAAGAGAAAATATACATAAATGTTATTATAAAAAATTATTTACTCACAAAAAAGTGTTAAATTCTCAAAAGTCACGCTAAAGACTTGGACGAAGTTTGGACACTGCCCTGGAATCAAGATTATAAGAATAATTTGGGGACGTTAGAAATACGCTGGGGCTACGCTAACAGTTTAAACTTGAAACTAGCTCCCTTTGCCACGGTTCTAAAACTGAAAAAAATTGGGTACAGGTTTAGTCGCTAGGTTTACACGAACTCCCGCAACTTTTCCATTAATTTCCATTTTTGCTTCTGCGCGTGTTTATAATTTACGGATTATAATATGAGACATCACCAAAAATCACTCTCTAATCTAAATAAGTCACTTTCATCGACGATAACCTGCTTTAATTACCCCGGCGCCGCTCCCTTCCTCCCTCACGTGTTCGAGCATGTGTCAGGGCGAGACCTTGGAGGTGCTGTTATTCATGCAGATGGATGACGTTTATTGATGCTTAACTCAAAATCAAAACCAGCATTGAACCAAATTGAAGGTAAATACATGCAGGAACGTCTCATAGGGCGAGAACTGTTATTCATCTAAAAGGAATCCAGAAAATAAATAACTTCGACTAGCGCTGTTCCTTCTGGTTGTCATCGATGCTCAGATCCAAGCCAATCCAGATTCTACGCTGAAAAAAAAAAGTTGACTTTAACTAAATACATTGCGTAATTGTGTCCGTCTAATTATGTTATGTTGAGCCAAAGCATTTTTTGTTTTAAATTGATCAACTTAAAATGTAAACTTTCAATCAACTTACCATAAATAAACGCCTAAAATACGTCTGCGTAATCCGTCAGTCGTCCAGGTCTGATCCATAGTAAAAGAAAAATTCAAATCTGTCAACTGGACAAAAAGTTGTTGGAGTGAAGACGTCACTTAGTGTAGCTCATTAGACGGAGCTAACAAACAGAAACTGTAAACAAATAGGTGTTAGTTTCAGTGTCGTTAGCTCCTCCCTTCAGACAGATATAACGCAGTGTCCACCATTATCTGACCAAAACTGCGGCGAAACATCTTCACTCCAACAACTTTTTGTCCAGTTGATAGATTTGAACCTAAAATACATTCTGTCATCTTCCCACTAATTCATTTATTCTGACGAAAACCTTTTTATTTTATTTTTTATCGATCTACTACCATCTACTACTATATGAATCCATAATGTGTCTATGTCTCACTGCAGCAGGTGAATATGGACCAGTGGATTCACTCTGCCGCTGCATCCAACAGATCAGTGTGTGGAGGCAAAACAACTTTCTCCAGCTAAACTCAGACAAGACTGAAGTCATAGTCTTTGGCCCACAGAAACATAGAGAAAGTGTCAGCAGTCACCTCCAGTCTCTCTCTCTAAACCCTTCAAATCAGGCTAGAAATCTAGGGGTAATAATGGACTCAGACTTGAACTTTAACAGCCACAGCAAATCAATAACATCTGCAGCTTTTTACCATCTAAAAAACATTGCAAAAATCAAAGGTTTACTGTCTAAACCAGACTTAGAGAGACTTATCCATGCGTTTGTCTCCAGTAGGTTAGATCTACAGTAACGGCTTGTTCACTGAGCGTTAAGACAGCTGCAGTACATCCAGAACGCTGCTGCTCGGGT
>KN474774.1:29644-70116 GCA_000787095.1 Periophthalmodon schlosseri
GCTGTTATTGTAATGTGGGTTTGAATAATGCATGGGGGGCGGTGACCATGGAAGGCAGGGAGGGTGACACAGGGAAGATGAAGCATTGTCAGACATTGAGTGGCATCCATGTACCTCTAATGAGACAAGAGACAGTAGCAATAGGGCCGCCTTGAGGTTAAGAGTTGGGTTTTGACCTGACAAGAGTAAATCTGGAACTCTTGGATAAACTGCAAATCTTGACATTGAATTTTAACATCTATCTAGAATGAGCTGAGTTGATTCCCGAGTAACTTTGGGGTCACCTGGTTGATCACCCACATCCTTTGTACAGATTCTCAAGAAGCCACTGTCTGACTGATATTGGGTCAGTATAAAGGTGCACTATGTAACTTTTCTGTTTTAGAGGGTCAGCCACTTGCCTCGCCTCAAATGTTCCACCGTCAGGGTTCCCACGTGTCCTGGAAATTCTGGAAAACCTGGAAAATAATTGGCCTGTTTTCCAGAAATAAAAAAAAAAATGCCTGGAAAATGGGGAAAAAGGTCAAATGTCCTGGAAAAGATATATTTTGTCCTTAAAAAAGTTTTCACACTTTGCTTTACTGAGTTATTGGATATCAAATTAAGAGATTTTTAATTTCACGTATTAGAGCAGGCGTTAAAAAAAACAAACAAAACAACTCCTAAAATCCACCAAAATGCAGGAAATTACACACAAACTCCCCCCACATCTTTCATCTCTTATTTTCCGTGTTAAAAGTACAACACTAGACTCACAAGTACCATTCAAATGCAGAGAATGAATCTTCAACACTTATTTGCTGGTTTATTTTAAGCGATTGGGCTAACGTGTTCTAATTTAATTTGAGTTCCACCAGAAAATATTTTTGGGTCATCTACATGACTAAATACAGTGCGTTTGAATTGGTGTATAATTAATTTGCAATAATTGTGGACTTTGGGTACAGACAAACTGTATAAAGGAGGGAATCTCTTTGTACACGCTCTGATTACATAACTAAAATTGTCCTGGAAAAGTTCTGGAAAATTATTTCAAGCAAAGTGTGGGAACAATGACCATATGGCATTAAACATGTAAATCTCCATGGAGTCAAACAGGTCATGACACTAGGCCACGTTACAAGTCCGATCTGTGGAGAGGCAAGCACACTTCATGTTTTTTCAGTGTAACTTTTTTTGCATTACAAGGCCCACAATTGAATAAATGCAAGATGGGTCAGTTTAATGCCATACTGTGCAACATTCCAGGCAAAGCGATAACATTTCCATGGAGACTTATTTATAACTGCCCCCTGAAATGAACCATCAGAGAAGCATCTAACTTCTCCTCTTCTTCAGACGTGGTAGTTTGCAATGCCCATGTTGTCTTATTTGAGTCCAAGTTTCTACTGTTTATTAGCTTAGACCATTTCAGCTCAAGTGCATGTAAATCAGCTTGTTAAATCGAGAGTGTATCCACGCAGATGTTCCAGTTAGCCCCTGTACATAATTGTGAGTGGAAAACCAAAGAATGGCCATAACATAGAGAGATGGAGAGTTCCACCTCTGCTCCTGTGTGCAGAATGTAGCGCTCACATAGGGTTT
The DNA here is from genome assembly GCA_000787095.1 of Periophthalmodon schlosseri. Lineage (NCBI taxonomy): Eukaryota > Metazoa > Chordata > Actinopteri > Gobiiformes > Gobiidae > Periophthalmodon > Periophthalmodon schlosseri. The sequence continues at coordinate 31,229 of KN474774.1, forward strand.
CAAAGGGCTTGGTCTGTGCCTGCGTGATCCGCCCACCGCCGCACTTCCAGCCGCCTCAACACTTGTAATGGGGCTCGATTAGAGACTGGACATAGACAGTAATGAGCCCTGGAACCCTGTCAAAAGTGAGGTCAAACCCAAAGACAAATAAATAGGAAATTGCTCCCTCTGCGCCTTCTCACTGTCACCCTTGGCTTGTTACCTTGTGCACTAAAAAGGTATTTATCCGCCTCCCTCCACGCCGTTTAAACCGTGTCTGCGCCGCGGGCTTTAATTGTGCTTTCGGTCTCTGGAGTTCGCTCGGAGAAGTGCAGGTGCGACGTCCAAGAAAAATAATTGAACAAACAATTATAATGTGTGTTCCCACGCTGCTAGTTAGACACAGAAAGGCTTCGGGTTTTTCTCTCTCCAGTCTCCTGACATACTGCTGTGATCTGTGTGCACTCTGCTGGTTAAGTCCCGTCTCGGAAACTGCCTTTGCAAATGTGTGCCATTCTTTCCGCGGGACACTTCCGGGTACTCACCTCTCTACTGTGCAAGTGTCAGTGGTGGAAAAAGTACTGCAAATTTGTACTCAAATAAAAGTACTGTGACATGGTTAATAATCTACTGCTCAAGTATTGCTGCAAAAATAGTATTTAAAGTGATAGTATGTAACTTTCTGGGGGTAGAAAACGCATGATTCTGTTGAATTAAAAAGTAAAAACCATACTTCGAAATATTCTCCATTTAAAATAGATATGTTTTATGCCATAATGTGGAATATTATAGCCAAAGAAATTACATTTCAATGGAAACAAACAGAAGGAGGCCTTCCTCCAGGCCAAATAAGAGGCAGGTTTATGGAGATGCAAGCCTGATCAGACTAAGGACGCATGTTTTTCAGTGCAATAAATACATCCATAATGAAAAAGCATGTTTTTATTCTAGCCTATTTTTGCTAAAAAGTTACATACTGGGGTTTTAAGTAAAAGGAAAAAGTCTGCATGAAAAATACTACTCAGAGCAGTTACTTTTTAACACAATTTTAGAAGAATTTTAGAAGAATTTTAGTCCATCACTTTATACACAACTTCAAAAAGTGTAAATTGAATTAAGTCAGTTTTATATCTCAATCTGCATGTTCTCTGAGCTCTTTCCAATCAGAGCCGGGGATGCTGTTATGTGCGTTTGGTACAGAAAGAAATGGAGACTTGTACAGTACTCAGTAATTGCCTGATTTAATGACTAATTACAACCACATGGCTAAAATTTTACTCAATTACAAGTACAGGTTTCAAAATAAAAAACAAAACAAAACCTCACAAAAGTTACCCCAATTACCCCAAAAATCTACTCCATTACAGTAAGGTGAATATTTGTAATATTTGTAGTTACTTTCCACCCCGGCCAAGCGTTCAGGAAGCCCCCTCACCTCGGGACCTGGGTCGGCACTATCAGTGTTGGAAAAGACACCGCTATTGTTCGCAGATGTGCTTATAGGTCTCCACTCACACGGATTATTTTTACAGGAGCTGATGGAAAACAGAGCAAACACGACAGTATCGGGGCAGGAATGTAGTTGTCAAGAGCTGAGAAAGTATCCCTTACAAACGAACGCTCAGAACCTGCAACACCTGTTTCCTCAACGCTATCCAGAACAACACAGACACCAAGATTTTTATTATTGTTCAAATGGTAAACCTCAAATTATTCCACACTTCAAAGTATAGTCTCAATTTCAGCATTACAACACTGGGAACAATCCTTACTTCCCATTCCCGCGTCTACGCAAACAAAGTCCTGAAAAATTCCCCCCAAAACTGTAATCTATCTATTTATTATTAAATTGTAAAACTTGGAAACAAAATATAAATGTTAGTTATTTTTTATTATATTACCTTAGCCAAAAACGTTCTAGTTTTTGGTCCAATTGTTTACCAGTGCGCGCCAATGATGCCAATGCCTTTCGTTTGACAGTGTCTTGAAGAAATGCGCATAATTTGTATCTTAGCAAAGTTGGCGTAAATTTTACAAAGTTTGTCAAAATCTGCTATCTGATAAGCCTCTGTATTCTCTGGGGACTTTGAAGAGATTGCAGATTTTCTACATTTCTGACATGCTGTGAAGGCATCTCCAGGTTTACGCGAAACCGTATTTTGGAAGCTAACTGCCGAATGTACGATGTTTGTTCTAATGCCGTGTATGGTGTCCCAGGAGGACTTTGGGAAAAACTACATTTGTCCTGCCTTTTCTCCGGCATCTCCTCGCTCCCCTCTTCTCCCGCCGATGTTGGCAGTGCTTATGTAACAACAGATGGAAGCTCGAAATTAACACGTCTAGTTTCTCCCGTTATGCTCCTCTCTCCATGTATTTTTAATGCCGTGCACGGGATGCCTGGGTCCCCTCCCTCTCGCTGGAAGTGTGGTTGTCTGACCCGGTAGGCCAGCAGCACCTGTCGGGAGCGGGTCTATCGTGGTCGCGTGCCTAATTAGCACACAAGGAATATTTGGTGGCATAAAACGGGTAGTATCGGCGGAGAGGGAGGGGCGGGAGAAGGGGATGGTTGCCATGTTAGGAGGGTGGTGAGGTGGGTGAGGTTGGTGCCTGGTGTTAGACCTGATAGTACGAGTCCATGTTTCTGTTGTTTCAAGAAGAGTTAATCAAAAAATATTTAAGGTGAAGGTATAATGACATGGTTGAAATTCGTCCTAAACATTTGACCCATCCTTCAGTTACCCACAAATTCAGAAACAAGTTTTAAAAGGCAATGGCCAATCGCGATGCAGCACCAGAAGCTGTTTTAGGTTTACGTATTTTATGTGATTAATGATTCAATTGTTGTAACCTACATCCAACATCCACAACGGCTAAGCTACATTTAAGGCTACTGAATAGTCTAACAATTTTAAATGCTATATTAAGCTTCAACCTGGTTTGCCGTGGTCCAAAGTTATTCCTCACTTACCTTATGCATCCCGAACATCCTAATTATTCACCGCGATGAGTTTGCAAGCACGTTTCACAACTTTCACAACTTTCAGAGGACAGAGCGGAGTTTGCTGTCCCGGTAATGCCAACGGTAACTAGCATTCTAACCACGCACTTCCCGATTCTTAGACAGTAAAACGCTTTAGAATTAGATGCAGACAGTACACAACAGACTTATTTTGACCTCAAGAGCTGCTTATACAATACATCTGTCCTGGGGCAAAAAAAATCTACTCAAATACATTTAAATTTTGAGTTAAGTCTATTAAAACATTAACTATCTTACATGTTTGAATGCAACTGAATACAGAAAAATTACTTTGATTACCTTATTTTTTCAATGATCCATGAGAGTACCTTCTGCCTGTATACAAAAGCTAATTAATATTTAACAATATTGGATTAATAGGAAAACAATTCAATGCATTTAGGTCATTATTCTTTAGGACTCGTTGGAAAAAGTTAATAAAGTTAGTATTCCATTTACACACTTCAAGGAACTATCAGACTTTGTAAAATTTTAATCTTCAAGTGTCTCCATCTCGCTCTTGAAAACTGCATTTGCATGAAGTTACTTTTCTACAAAACAAAAAAAAAAAGTTCAGAGAATCGATGATCATACGGAATTTACTGTTGACATTTTGGTGTCGGGTTGACGTCCAGTTCGAACAATTGCCTTGGACTTTTGATAGGCCATTACCGCGCCATCAAAGTGCGGACATCCGACGGAACGCCAGACGAGAGGGGCCTTTCGTGTCCGGGATCGTCTCTTTGTGTCCTCTACATGATTTATTTATCAACAAGACGGCATTTTTACGCTCCGAGTGAAGGATTAAACAAGCGACGCGACCTCCGTTTTGACAAGAGCGGATCAAAAAGCTAACCCTTGCTCTAGTAGCTAACAAATGTTTCGTAATATGTGTGTGCGTGTAAAAGAAGAAGGCGTGATGAATAAAACAATACAGACAAACTCGAGCGGTTTTGTGTGTCGGATTTGTACGCGGGGGGCTTTTATGTGATGGGCGCGGTAATACATCCATGTGGCCCTCGCGTTTTAATAATTGAACAGACTCGGAGGCGGCACCTGCTAGGAGAACCAAATCATCGCCACAGCTTTGGACAAACTACTGTGACATAACGGCATCAAGATGTAAAAATACAGTGAAAGAAAGGGAAGAAAGAGATGGAGAGAAAGGGAGGGAAGACGCGATGCATTCAAGGCCCGGGGCTATAGAGTAATGAGGCTGTCTCCGCAGAGGATCCGAAGTGTTTCTTGTCTTAATAAATCCTAAATGTGTAATTTACTCGTGAAAGGAGCGACAACAAAGCATTTGACGTTCCGCTTATGTTGTTTTTCTTTTAGCGACTTGGGCCGGGGGATGGCGTCAGGTGTGGAAAAATGGTGCCGCCCGTGATCATTCCATCCACAGATAGAATTATCAAGTTTGAACTGCAATACCGGTTTTGAAATAGCCTGATTAATGTCGTTATCATTTCTAAAATTGAGCTCGAATTTAAATGTAAGAACACAAGCTTTTGAGAAAGGCCTTTTAAACCACTTAATATGAAACACTGAATTACAAATATTGAAAAAAAAATGTGGGTGAAATGAGAAATTTGTTACATATATTAACATTTTTACAAAATATTAACAAATATTTATATACAATTTTATGCTTTGCCGGAATGTTCCACAGTATGGCATTGAACACATCTATCTAGCGGTCACTTCACTACGGATGTTTTCATTGCTTCATTGCTGCTTGGTTCTTAATGTGAGCTGGGTCGCCTCTCCACAGACCTTACCCGACCTTCTCCATGGAGATAGGTTAGTTTAATGCCATACTGTGAAAAATTCTAGGCGAGGTAACATATGGATACAAGCAGATGGTGAACCCTCCATCAGGAAAGTTGCATAGTTCAAATTTAAAATCAAGGTCCTGTAGTTTCTCCGCCTTTGTTTTGACAGGGCGAGAGTTGAATGTTATCTCTGAGTGTTTTTATTACAGTCATCAGTAAAATGCAACTGAAAATGCCTTCCATGGTTTCCCTTTTGCTGTGTTTGGAGTTATGTCCCAGAGCCGGAGTCACAGGAGTCCAGTGCTGAGGCTGCAGGGGCGCTAACACACGATGAATGGATCTGCATAACCAGCATTACTCTCCCGCAGGTCCAAGTCTCCCCCCTAGGTTTGATAAATGACATAATGGATCCAAGAGAATTTCAATCTTTAGCATATACTGTTAGTACTGACCGCTGCTCTGCCCCTTCTTAGTTATAAGCACCTGTTTGACTGCTACACCTGAGGCCCTAAACAAGGCCTTCGGGAGACGACACTTATTTAGGAGTCTTGTGTGTTGAAATGGCAATGGCAGATATTTACAAGGAAGACAGTGTAGGCGGCAAGTTATTTTCATCCATTCAAAGATTGTGAGCAATGTAATTGTTATATAGCAGTGTCAGCAAGCTCCAGGGAAACCCAAAGACTATTGGCCTATTGGCCTTTTGGTCAGAAGGATGGACAGATCCCACTGTTACAGCCAGAAATAATAATTTCCATCATTTTCCATAATTCTGAGCATCTAAACATAACAAACCAAGTGAGAAAACAAAGCTGCGCTGGCCCCTCCTCCAGAGCAGCGCTCAGACGCACACATCCCGAGCAGCTAAAAACAGAGTGCAGCTGGCCCTCACACACTCACAGCACACAGCCTAACAAATGTATGGAATCAGACCCAACTAAAAACTACAATTACAGGTGATATACAGATTGAAATCATAGGGGCTGCATTTGTGCAGAGGAAAATTGTCTTAATGAGTGGTTTGTGGATTTGCGGGTGGAAGGGAGGGAAGGTGTCTCTCTGCTCACACGTGCACACACACACACACACGTGTGCACGTGCATGTGTGTGCAGGGGGAGGGGCACAGCTGCACCTGCTGCTGTGCCACGTACTGCCACAGTTAATGATATCGGATGATATCATTAGGCAAAGTGCTCATAAACAGATGTTGGAGGCTCTGCCTAAACACTGTCAGCTGAGTCAGTCTGCACAGTCTGTGTGAAGGTATTATTTATAACGGCCTTTCCATTTGTTATGTTAATAACCCCTCTGTTAACTGGAGGTGCCACAGGAAGGACTCTGACACACGGCTAACATGCCAACATGCCAACATGGCGGGGGGCAAGGAGCTATAAGTGGAGCAGAGGGCTGAGGTGTGATGGCTGCACCAGAGTTCCAAAACAGTCCTGCCTGTGGAATACATGAGGTAAACCTATAGTGGTAATGGTCCTGTATCTTCACATTAACACACTGTAACATACTGTAATAGTCCTGCATTCTTCACATTAACACACTGTAATACATTTTATATGTGCAGCACTGTTTAAGCACAGATGCTGAGCCCTGTCTGAGGTGCGGCGTGTTTAGCCTCACCAGAAGAAGCCAATTAGGTCAGGGAATATGCACACATCTTGCATGCTCTTTGGTCACCCGCAATTTGGGCTAAGAAAGTAAAGGTCACGCGTTAGTCAGATTGCACTGGACAAATTCTAAAAAGGCTCGGTGGTCACACCGAATGTGCTCCCTGCAACATAATTAGCCCTCAATTCCCTGTCGCACAGGCCCCACCCGTCGCCCCAAATTTCTCTCACCTCTCCTCGGTCTGCGGGCCCCTCCTCTGCTCGGCTCTATCACACATTGTTACTAGCCTAAACTTGCTGCAGATGCGGTCGGCTGATGCATAAATTAGTCATCAACATTAGCATTAGCCAGCGCGTGGCACCCGGTGCCAACTGCTCTCCGAACGGCCATAAAAGGTCATGTTTTGAAGACTGAATGCCACACAGGCACCTTGGCTCCCCGGAGGAGGGTTCCCCAGGTGCACGTGAAAGGTTAAAAATTACCTACCCGCCACGGCCCGTCGCCGTGGAGGAAATAATGAGGGGGTTTTAGGGAGCGTCAGAATGGCTGCTGTCAGATGACAGAGCGTTACCTAATGGTCGTATCTGGGGAAGAGTCAAACGGCCTGTCATTCTCCTGACAGGACAAATGAGCCTAATGGAGGCAGGCAAATGTTCCCCTGTCTGCGCACAGGGGCTGAGGGGCTGAGGGCAGGGGCCTGAGCCCAATTCTACAAGCACGTTAACCTTTTACATAAATCTGTTAACACATGTTTGAGGGCTGTTTAAAGTCAGCTGCTGCTCCGCGCCTCCACTATTCACTTTTACTGAGGTTTCTACAGGGAAACTGACTCAAGTTTGTTCATTTTATCAAACATAAAAACAAAGTTTACTGACAAAGTTGGAGTGCCACTATTTCATAAATGGGTTGGTGTCTCTAGACGTGTGCTTCCAAAGAGGAAATGCAGGGTGCTCCATCGTGTTTGTGGTGCTGGAGCTTGGCCTGTGTGTCAGTCTAAGCGATGGGATGACAAAAGCAGTTAAGTGAGAGCATCAAATCTAAAGTGTGCCTGCGGCTCCTCTGACAAAAGCCTGCATGTTTGCGATCTGCCTCACATCAGACAGTCCATAAAGTCTCCTTATGAGCGAGTGTTTCCGAGAAGGACGCACGGACGCAGATCCATGAGGAAAGAGCAGCATAATCAGATCAAAAGTAAGTGATGGTGCCGCGCCACTCCAACTACATCATCTGTACCAATCTGGACCAATCATGTGCATTTTAAAACATCTCACTGCTGCCTTTCCATGTCAGTTACACAAACGGGAAAAATACTGACGCGTGCCGAGACAAGCCGTGATTGGCTGGAGAACGTGTCATCTCTCTGAAGCCCCGCCCCTTAAGTCATAACAAAGGTCATCGCCAAGTGTTTCCCTCGGAGCAACGCAGCGCAATAAACCACAAACAACACAAAGCAAGATGAATACAGCTATTAGTGAGTTACGCTTCGAAATGACACGTTCCATCACGCGCTCTCACCTGAGTATTGGATTACTGAAATAAAATATGAATAATTAATAGTGAGAGATAGGTTCCTGGCAGCACAATCGGCCGCGGCGTAATAATGAGCGTTAGGTTTCGGCTGTTGGCCTGGTGTTGTCCGCGCCGCTGTTTCTCGGGTGACCACAGGGGACCCGTGCATCCTCCGTCTTGGAGCGTGCGGCCTTGGCTCCCTCCACCGACCCACCTTTCTCCAATCTGTTCACTTCCTCTGGTGGTTTTCTGACAATAGGCTGCTAATAAACCTCTCACGCTGCTGTCTTATTTAGCTCTGCATATATTTCAGCTCAACCTCCGAGACACATTATTTTAAATGGCTCACAAGAGTAACTGTTTAACTAGTTTGCAAAAGTGCGTGATGATTTGAGTATAAGGAGTGTTGCTGTTAGTGTCCTGTTACACCATAACTGTAAGTCATTGTTTATTTGATTTGCTCATCTCCTAGAATTAGTCTTAAGAAAGCAAATTAGTAGCACTGTCTAGGGATCGGAAAAGGATTGTAGTAGTAAACACCTATGGGTGCTAAACAGGCCTCCCACCCCTGTCATCTGTGCGCGGGCAGTGCCAGGCCAAAGAGCACAAGGGAAGGACCGGAGCCAGCAGCTCTCCTGCTCTGGCTCTGAGCTCCATCAGAGGTGAACGTCTGCCTTCCTTCACCTCGCCAGACAACCTGAGGCGACGTGCCATTGGAAAAACACCCTTATATCCATCTTTATTTAATGGAGTGAGAGAATAAGGAGGAGAGGAAGGAGAGCAGACAGACAGAGAGAGGAGGGAACAAACTTTGCTACATATGGAGTGCTTCTTACAACTAATCAGCAGACTGTTGGTGATTGGGGCCGCGGGCGCCAGGTTGGCAGGAGCGCGCGTTGCACAGTGCCCAGGTCTTTGCTGCAGGCTGCACAGGTTGGCCTCCGCTCTGCTGGGGAGCAGATGGCCAGCCAAAGCTTGTAGTCACACTTACCTTCCCCACTAAATCCCTAATCCCTCCGTGGACGCTCCTCCAAGGCAGGTTTTTGGAGGCACAAATAGGGGTTACAATCTGGACCAGTGCAGCGCTTGCCAAAACACTCACAACACACGAATGCAAATCAACTTATTTGTGTTGTCCGCCAGCCAAGACGCCGCTTCTTTTGCGAGTAATTAAGATACCTTGAAAAATATTTGTAAAAGATCAATAATTTGAAATAGACAAATAACAATGGCGAAACAGTGGGAGGAAAACAAAGCGCTTTGGATATGGCATCACTTTTGTTGTCACTCTTTTGTTCACTTACACATCCCTTCGGCGCCTGACCTTCTGTGGCATTTGATTAAGTGTAATAAGTCGGCCATTACCAGCACTGAACGCCGCCGCGGCCCAACTGGAGGCAGTACACAGGCCCGTTTGAATGTAGTCCCTTTAAAAACGCGGCGGAGGGAGACGACTGTTAGGACCGAGCTGGGCGGCACCGTGGCACCTCTCAGCTGTGCCACTTGGCGTTGCTGGCAGGATCTCGGCGCACACACACATACGCAGACTCTGTTATTAGCCCGGTGTCAGCGCTCCAAATGGGTTGCAGATGTTAGCGCTCAGGTTTAAACACAGTGGCGGCAGAAGCAGCGGGGACGGCGCGAACAGAGGGGCTAAATGCACAAGATAAACATATTTATTAGTGAAGGAGGTGCCGGTGCGGAGCTGGAGTACTATATGTGAATGCAGTCATCACTACAGAATGCAGTTACATGGGGTCGGCAAGTTAGAGGGATTTCTGACAGCCCCAAACCTGGATGAGCAAACAAACTGAATAATCAATATTTAACAGCGCAGTCTTTCTGAAATCGTTTACATTTTCGTGAACATTCTTTGTTCATTTTTTTTTTTAAACTTTTTTTTCTTTTTCAATTTAGGGCTGAATTGTGGTAAAATTGTTATTAAATTACCTTGTGATGAAAAATATGTGACATTTTTTGTTATAATTTAGCTATTCAACAGACAAGTAGAAAAAAGATCCAAGCTCTTTATTAAACCATTTGTATTGCATATTTCATTTCCATATAGAGCGCTTTGTTATGTGTCAAAACTAAAACAAAGCAAATAAAATAAACATATGTGTAACTCTTGATTTAAAGCAACAATATGTAACTTTCATTGCATGATAATAGAAAGATAAAACCACACTTCTCCATGACATACTTTATGCTTTATGACATACTCTGGAAGATTATAGTCAAAGAAACAACATTTACCACGGAGACCCTACTTTAGGCCAAGTGAGAGTCAGCTCTGTGGAGAGGCAAGCCCACTCACAGTAAGGATGCATGTTTTTCAGTGCAATAAAAAAAAAAAAAAAAAGCTTTTATATTTTGGCTAAAAGGTTACTTCAGAAGCAGACTCATAATCCACTACAGTAGAACAGTATAGACAGCGCACGTGTGAGTGGCCCCTAGGAGCAGCGGGGCGGATCTAAGGCCCTCCTCTGGCCCTGGCACATGTCGACTCCGCCTCCCTCAGATGGTCCCAGCAGCAGCAGCCTCCAAAGGTCAGCCCCACACACCGAGGGTTAAACTGGACCCTCCATGACCGGGCCCGGCCTCAGCGCCCAGCACCGCTTCAATTAGGCTGCACGCTGCCTCCAGACTGACTGCACACTGGGTTCACACTGGATAATGATTGGCTGACAGCGGGCTGGAGGCGGGGTTTAGATGCTGGGTGAGAGGTAAGCACTCATGTTGGTTCCATAAAGTGTACAGTAGTTAACTAATATCACCTGCAGGTTTAGTATTAGTATTAGTATTCAGTAGAGCCTCGGTATACCTCTCAATGTTTTCAGGCTACAAATTATGCAAATTACAAAAAAACCCAGCAACATTTAATTTAATATGACTCGTGGGCCAAATGTATTACAATATGGCAGATAAACTATATATGAAAGGATCAGTCCAATATTTATGCACCTACACAGTAAAATATAAAGTGTAGGTTTGACACTTAAAGAGTTATTCTCAACACTGCTCCAGTGAACTTATGGTCCTGTTCCGAGTGTTCAGTTTACTCTTCAGACAGTGTTAATTTTTCAGAGTTCATTCAACACTGGACAGAGTCAGTGTTAACTCTGTGCTCACACTGTGGTGTAATATTAACTCTGTAGATGTCTCTAAAGTGTTGATTCTGACTACCAAACTCTGATTCACTGTTATACACAAATAACTAAGTATAGTTAATCCTACTTGACCCCCTTTTTAAAATGCAGTTTGATTTTAAATGACAAAACCTACACATTCATTTTGTACCAGTTTAGAGTCACTTTTTGAGTAAACTCTTGAGTCATTTTAATACTGAACTAGTGTCATGGCTGCTGTTGTGACTCTGTTCGGTGTAGTTTAGTTTTACTCTGTGTGGGCTAACTGTATTAACACCAACACTGTGAGAAATTTGACTCTGATCTTTCTGTAACAACTCTGACGAGTGTCTAACTATTGAAGAGTTAATATTGTTCATCACTGTTTTTTTAACTCTTGAGAATGTACTGTATATATGTCATAGTCATCTGTGGACAAGATTAATGTGCTGTATTATCATAGTTGACACGTAATGCAGACTAGGTACTACTAGAATAATTTTCAATTTTAGAATAGCTTCAAACAATATTAAAAACATATCAGATATACAACATTGTCATCTAATCCTTAAGTTACCATTTACCGCCTTACTAGACAGAACAGACAAGACAGACAGGTCTGAACCAAGACAGTTGAGGCTAAACAAGGTCTAAACTAGAACTAAGACATAATTTAAACAGGCCCAATGCAGGACTAAATCATGTCTAAATTAGCCAAAATTCCTCACCAGATCCACCCTTGCAACCTTAAATGAAGTCAGTCTTACCTGCACAGGAGTAAACCAGGACTGAACCTGGGCCAAGTTGGGACTAAACAACGTCTAAAACTTGGTCTAACTAGAACTGAGATACGAATTAAACGGGGCCAAACCAGGACTAAACCAGGTCTAGATTAGCCAAACGCCCTCAACAGATCTACCCATACCACCTTAAATTAAGTCAGTTTAATTAGACAGGACTAAAACACGACTAAACCACGACTAAACCAAGAACAACTTGGAACTAAGCAAGGTCTATAACATGATTTAACCTTATCTAACTACCACAGGACTTGAACAAACCAGAACTAAACCAGGTCTAAATTCCCCAAAAGTCCTAACCACCTTTAAATGAAGTAAATCTTAACTGGAAAGGAGTAAACCAGGACTGAACCCAGACCAACTTGGAACTAAACAAGATCTAAAACATGATATAACTTATGGTCTGAGCTAGAACTACTAGGACCAAGGACTTAAACTGGACCAAACGAGGACTAAACCAGGTCTAAATTCCCCAAAAGTCCACATGCTACCAGTTCTACAAATACCACATTTTTTAAAACATCTGGCCTTAGTGATGCAGTTTATTTTTCCTTCATATTTCTCAGTAATACCCAAAGCGGTGAGTAGCCGTCTGTTCAGTGTACCCCTTGCTCCTGTACTTTATGCACGGCACGACCCGCACATGAATCCACTTATCCCTGTTAGCATTCGGGCGGCGCGGCGGCGTGCTAGCCATTTCACCTGTACCGATCCACATGCTACTTCCACCTAATTGGCTCAAGTCGGCCCTAATTCTCCGTTCTCAGCGAGGTCCACATTTCAAAGCGCACAGGATCAATTAATGGAGCCCTAATGCGTCTCATTTTCATACAAGGCGAGACTTATAGGTTTGAAAATCAGATACTGAGCACCTCCGATACTGCGCGGACAAGCCCTGGCCGAATTATGTCAAGGGGAATTCGATAGGAGCCGTAGCCCGGTCAAAGCTCCCCTCCCTGGGCATTGGACGTGCGTGGACACTCCTGGTTCAGAGATGTTTGACTTTCTTGGTTGGACTCTTTGAAGCTGAAATGTCGATGTTCAACCTTAAAAGTAATATGAGGAATTTTAGCGGAGTTTCATTTTTAATCGTTTCAAAGTACCATTTAGAATGTCATCTTTTGGAGGTAAAGAGCTACACTTTTTCAGGTCTGGAAAAAAGTGAGTTAATGATATGTTCAAACATTCAAGGTTAAAGTTGCTTACCTGATTTTTACAGTCTTAAGAACGTGAAAAACAATTTGCAGTGGTCCAAAGTAATTCCTCACTTACCTTATACATTCCGCGCATCCTTATTATTCACTGCGATGAGTTTATAAGCGCTTTTCACAACTTTCAGAGCAGAGTTTTGCCATTATGGTAAAACTAAAAGCAATTAGCATGCTAATGAGCACTTCCTGATTTTTGGAAAATAAAACGTTTCATAATTGGACGCAGATGGTACACAGTGACCTCAAAAGCTGCTTATACAATATGTCTGTACTGGAAAAAGACACATTTTGCTCAACTCGGGTGTCAATAGAAAAAAATTTAACCACGGACCTTCTGGAATGTGGTTGGGTACTTAACCAACTATACACAAAAAAATTGTAGAACTATATTATAATTAAATGCATTATAATCACATGTTTTATGGATCGTTTTCCCAGTTAAATATTTAATGGATGTTTACATATTAAGTAACTGAATCCAACAATTTGGTCATAGGATCTACATAAAATAATTCAGTGGAAATGGATGACATAATGTATTTAAAGGTCAACATTTCATACATTTTTTTGTGTAATCTGGGGAAAAAGTGAAATTATCAAAAAATATCTGTTAACAAAATGTGGTTCTGCCGTCTGTGGAACTGAGGGACACTGATTCAACCCTCTATGCAAGTAAACAGGCGTCCGCGCTAACTCAACACATTAGTATTAATAATCACAACTACTTCGAATCATATTTTTCACCATATATCTCCGACATGTTTTGACAGCCCATGTATTCCGTGTACCTCCAAGCCCACAGACCCGTGACAACCCCCCCGCCTCCCCCCCCGCGCCCAAGGTAGCGCTAGGTACTGTTTTCTCGACGGCCTCCCCTATCAAAAATGAATGAGCTGCTAGTCTATACATCATGTTAGCTGACACGTTGTATTAAAATTTATGAACGACTTCATCAAAAAGCACTTTCCACGACAGACCTGGCCCCTGCGCACGGCTGGTTGGAGGCTGATGGATGCCCGGGTGTCCGCGTGGTAAGCGTGAAGTGAGCGAAAGGGGGGGGAGAGACACTAAAGACCTACTTAAATAACTTTGAACATTTATGAACAGGAATGGGTTAAATAAAACAAAATGGTGGTTAATAATGGAAGGGGAGGGATGGCGTTCAGGTGCGGCGTGCTGGAGGAACTCGTCTGGTTATGTTGAGGGATAAATGGTTTTAAAAGTAATTCTGGTTATACTCGGTGTTTTGTTCATTTGTCGCCAACTCGAGAACATCAGCAACATCCCCAGTTGGTGTTGAACTCTGTGAACTTTGAAATGTATTACTTTTTAAAGGTGAAAGTATCTTACCCAGTGGCATAATAAAAATAGGTACTAGTTGGAGCAGGGATTGAACCGCCAACCTTTGCGTACAAACAACAGGAACAGGAACACAACAACAGTATGTACTAATTGTAGCAGGGCTTGAACTGGCAACCTTCCAGTTCGTATACAAACGCTCTATGGTTCTGAAATAGACTAGTACCTGTCATGAGGTGACCCCCCTAATGAGACTGGTCTGGGGTCAATCTACCATCTGTTTGCACAGCCCCTCCCCTCACACACAACCAAACCTGATTGGCTGGAACTGTGCCCAAGCTCCGCCCACCACGGACCTGGCACAGGAAGACACTTTGTTCAAACTACAAGTAAATCAACAGAAGTGTCATGGTCTGTGTTATGGCCATGTTAATGTTTTAATAGAATACAGTCAGTCTTGTTAAATGGCTCATGGGGCAAATTAGGTTATTTGTTCTACATATTTAACTATTTATTTTTGCCTCTTTATCAGTTGTTCAAGCGTCTATTATGTTTTAACTTCCAGATTCGTATTTTTATTTATTTTTTGCCCTAAAATAATATAAATTCAATGTAGGACTGGGTGATATGCCAAAAAAAATAAATAAAAAAATAAAAAAATCATGATTTTGTTCTCATATTGATCAGTTGTGATTTTCAATTTTATTTAGTTCTATTAAAAACTAATAAAAATGTCTCTGAACATTAATTAGGCAACAGCAGCTCAGTGTTTGTCCTCTGATCCAAAGGTTGGCGGTTCCAATCCCCTTCTGGGCATAAATATCATTGGTGGAGTGGTCAGATCCACTGACCCACAGGTTGGTGGTGCGATTCCAGCTCCCACAGAGTATCCTTGGGCAAGACACTTAACCCACCTCACCTTTAATGTCTGCATACACTGCTGGGTGAGTGGTTCCATGATGTAAAGCGCTAAGTGCCTTCAAGGTGGAAAAGCGCTATATAAAAATGTGACCATTTACCAATTTCCTGACTGAAATTCAATACAATTTGATTAACTGAACATCTCTAATTAAATATATATATATTTTGTTCTATTGCTTCAAAAACAATTTAAAAA
Source organism: Periophthalmodon schlosseri (assembly GCA_000787095.1). Taxonomy (NCBI): domain Eukaryota; kingdom Metazoa; phylum Chordata; class Actinopteri; order Gobiiformes; family Gobiidae; genus Periophthalmodon; species Periophthalmodon schlosseri. Next base: position 46,684 of record KN474774.1, read on the forward strand.
TATGAAATTTTGTAAAAAAAAATAAATAAATAATTATAATAATAAAAATTAATTCACCTCAAACATTGATATTGCAAGTTTTACATCAGTTACAAATTTTACACACACATACCATCTAATATTATGTATAGAAATAACATTTCAGATCAAAAACCTCAAACAATAGCGTTAGCATCGATGTGAACTAAGCAGTGAACAGTCCAGGCTAAACCATGTTAACTGTGCTGACCTAATCGCTTTGTCCCCCCTGAGTCCCGCACTGGTTCAGCTGTCCGGTCAATGGGACCGGGGCAGACGGCCAAGTACACGCGGCCAACAGACCCTCTCTGCCCCCTCCTGTCCCCCCTCCTCCTCTCCCCCCTCGCACACACCTCAGCTGGGCCTCTCCGCAGGTCCACCCGGGGCACATGTTGAACACGGGGTTGACACGTCCCCTCTGGTCCACAAAGGCTGTCCATCTTCGGCCTGTCTGTCCCGCTGTCTCACGCCGCAGGCAAGTCAAAACTACATCCGTCAAAAGGTGAGCTACAGTCGAGGTAATGTTAGCTTTTTATCCAGACAGGGGAATTCAGACACTTATAGAACAGACCCCCACCAAGGCACTGCAGTTATGTCAATGCAGAGACCCATAGAAAACAGGTCATAAGATCATTATTCGCAGTTCATGTAGCATTTTGCAAGTTGCTATTAACTCATTATGCTAATTCAGTTGAAGTTATCTATATTAGTCCTGCACCAGATTTAAACAAAATGTACATCTCCTCAGTACAGATATATTGTATAAGCCAATTTTGAGGTCAAAGGTGAGCGTTAACATGCTAGTTATTGTTTGCTTTTCCATGATGGCAAAACTCCGCACTGGCCTGAGAGTTGTGAAAAGCTCTTATAAACTCATCATGGTGAATAATTAGGATGCTCGGAATGCGTAAGGTAAGGGAGGAATAACTTTGGACCACTACAAACCATTTAAAATAGTTCTGTTTTTCTCGTTTTAAAACGGTAAAAATCAGGTTCAGCGCCTTCAGTTGAAGAAAAATTCGGTTAATTTTGGTGCTGAAGAAAATTGAAAAAAAAAAATCTATCAATCAAGATATATAGGTTAAATATAAATAAAAATAATACAATGATTTATTTTGTAAGTTGATTTAAAAAAAACAACAAAAAAACAAACTTTTTCACTAATGACAAAACCAAAAAAACAAGCAAGCAGAATCGCCAGTGAAAATAAAAACAACCCAAAAGGGGACTACCAAAAAAGTTGTAACAGTAATTTGTCTACGATCTGAAATATTTATAACCCCCGGATAATAACTGATGAGGTATTGCGTTTGGACGTAGCGGCTAATCCTTGTAGATTTGAGGTGGACAGGTGCGCTGTGAAGTGGTTTTCCGGAGCACATCTGTCAGAAATGGAACTGGAGCCACACAGTTCACAGCTGCAGAACAACCACGTTTCCCGTTGGAGTCAAACTGACCCTCTGACCACCACAGACCTGGACCAGTGAGTGTAAGCACATTATCATAGACCATTCACACGTTCAAAAACCGGAAAATATGCGAATGGGAAGTCTATCATTTGAAGATGCCTTATGCTGTTCCTAAGAATCACTGTGACTTTTCTGGAGAAGGTTTCGCCATCTTCTCGTCTCCATAGGGATTGCATTGCTTTAGAATGTTTCACAGCATGGCATAAAGTGAGCAGTCTCCACGGAGACAAGCAGATGACCAGATCACCAGGCCAAGTGACAGGTCATGTAGGTCAGATCTGTGGAAAGGCAAGCACACGCACAGTATTTAGAACAATACAACCGCTTTACTTGAATAAGGGCAAGATGGATACATTTAATGAACTGCTGTATAGAACATTCCAGACAAAGCAACAGTATCTCAAATGTTATGCAGATGTTTTGACCTGGTTAATGGTTAAATCAGACCTATTCTGCAAAATCAACTTTTTAGAGGTTTTAACCGTGTTATAGCTGTTTTTTTCATTTTCCCTCTCGAAGTTGTTTTTGGAGTGATTCGTGCATGTTTGAGCAATCTTTAATCGCTTATTTAAGACGCCATTTTGCCGATCGATCCCCGTTTTCACCGCCTCTGGTACACGCCCACTGTGACGTACTTACTTCGTTCTCCAATTTTATTTCCTTAAACGATGATAGGCGTAGGATTCTGCAGTTTTGCGTAGTCATTTTGGTACGAATGGAAAAAAATCCGCTACTCGCTAGTGTGATCTGCAGCTTTCCATAGGAGGGGCCGACAGCTACACGGCTCTTTGTTGCGATGACGTTTTCTACTGCAGTTTTCTAATGTGGAAGTCGGCGAACTCATTTCTTTTTATTTTAAGTTGTTTAAATGAATATAGTGATTTAAAACGTGCAAATACTAACATAATGATCCACGGGTGCCATAGATTATAACTATAGAGCAGACACAAGCACAATAGGTCTGCTTTAATATATTTGCAGTTATTGGTTCTATAAATCCTTTTTGCACAAATGAACTAAGGTGAAACCAAGACCGTATGATTTCTAACCATAGCAACGGTAATATCTAAAGTCTAGTGGATAATATAATCATTTGAAGATCATTTGAGCTTGATAATATCATTTAAGCTGCTAAACTTCTCCTAGCTTGTACAGAGTGGCTGTGGTGGTGTCCAGGTGCACGGCAGATAGGGTTTCCACGTTTTGGCCGGAACGTCGGGGTCGAGCGGTGGGAACGCCAGCTGCCCCCGGATTTCTCCAAATGTGGGATTGTTGTGGATTTGCGCGCCAACAGACGGACTGGACATGCAAGAGTACAGAGACTTCCTATGGTCCCCCTCCTCCCTCTCTCCTGTACAGGGTATAAGATCAAATATTTGGAAATTAGATAAAAAAAAAAAAAAAAAAAAAAAAAGGGGAAAAAAATTAACACTCTATAATAACTATACTAAGACTTAATAAAGGGCTTAACTTAAACTTCACATTTACGAATATTTTTGCTCTCTGCTACAAAACTGTTTTCCAAATTCTGATTTATCGACATAATTGGTAAAATTTACGAAACAAGAAATTTGAACAAAGTTTCAGTGCAAAAAAAAAAAAAAAATCACATGTTTCATAGTTGTTGCGTCATATTTGATCACATTTAACAAACAAGAAAACACCTGCCTCAAAATTCATGTAATTGTGCGAAATAAATAAACTGAAGAAGAGAGGAATTTTTGCCGATAATTTAGAATTTTGGTTACAAGAAGAAGACTATTTTTTTGTCTGTTTGGCTCATGTGAAAACTCCCGTATGCTTTTGCCTGGACAGGTATTTATCGCATTGTGGGGACTGAAATCTGCACGTACACACACCACACACACACTCAAGATGTGGTTTAATATAGGTTAAAGTCAGGATTTAGGTTAAGATTAGACTTATAGTAACTATAACTAAGGTTAAAATCAGTCTACAGGAAATGAAGGCCAATGTAATGTCCCCGAAAAGCATGGAAACCCAACGTGTGTGTGTGTGTTTGTGTGTGTGTGTGTGCAGCTGTGGTCCGTCCCGCTCCTACACTCCTGGACACCCTGGGACCCCGTGGACCCAGAATGACCCCAAACCCCCCCCCCCCCCCCCTTTTTTTTTTTTTGCCCCGTCTCACTGCTCAATGCTCTGGATATGAGATCAACCCAATGGCATCTGCCCCACATAACGCCTCCACTCTCTCAAAAATTCATACGAAGATAGTAGCGTTAACTTACTAGACCATGACGATACAAGTACTCAGTTTGATTTTCAGAATTTTGTATTTTCCTGAATTACTGTTAACCTGGTGATGTTGTATTCAAGGCCTGTACCAGGTCTTTTCCAAAACATGTATCCAGACCCAGTACAGATATATTGTATAAGCAGCTCTTGAGGTCAAAATAGGTCCACTGTGCGCTGTCTGCATCTTATTAGAAAGGATTTTATTGTCCGAGATTCAGGAAGTGTGTGCTTAGCATGCTAGTTGTCGTGAAAAGAACTTATAAAATCTTCAAGGTGAATAATTGCATAAGGTAAGTGAGGAATAGCTGGACCAATGCAAACGGTTTAAAATGTTTTGTTTTTCATTTTTTTATGATGGTACGGACGGGTACAGTGCCTTTAACAACTTCAAAATGCATTTATTTTCTATCATTTGGACAAATAGTATAACTCTATTTTCACACTAACTCATAAATATTGAAATCAGAAAATAACTGACTAGTGGCCTATCCATAATTTGTAAAAACTAAAATTTGCTTATTCTTTCAAATTCACAAACAATATTTTTTCTGCAATTTTCCATTCAAAAAATGGAAAAAGAAAATCGTAATCTTTCTAAACAGTGAGCTTCCAATGAGGCATATTGTTGGAGTTAAAAATATGTACATTTGAAATTGGCTGTTACATTACGAGGGCATTAGACAGTGTGTTGTGATTACATACTCTCCATAAACAGGCAGAATGGATGGCAAACACGAGAGCGTATTTGTATGTGGTTTAATTGTCCTAATATGTAACTGGAGTCTATGATAATTATGTTTATGTCAATAATGACTTCATTAATATGCAGTCTTATTACTTAGATGGATCGTATTGTCTTATATGATCTGGAGTTTAGTTGTTGGTAGGTAGTCAATTGTCCCCTTAAATGTGTGCATTTTTTTTGGAGTAAAAAAGGCATTTTCACAAAGCACTTTTCTTAAAAAATCCAAACGATTGAATAGGAACAGTATTTGAGCGTGATTCACTGTTAAGGTTCAGTTGTTTCTTTATTAGTATGGACAGGAAGTAATGAGAAAAAAAATAAAAAATACAAATCAAGCACAAAACAAACAAACAAACAAACATTTAAATTAAATAAAAAACTAAACCAAAAATAAGAAAAAAACTTCCATCCCTCCATCCATTGTCTTGCGCTTATCCAGGGGGTAGCAATCCAAGCAGGGACTTCCAGACTTGCCTCACCCCAGACACTTCCTCCAGTTTCTCCAGTGGGACCCCAAGGTGTTCCCAGGCCAGCCGAAAGACAAAAAAAACCCAAAATATCTAAATACACAAACCACCAAATTTTTGTTAAATATATATACATTTTCATATATATTTTTTGTGACATGGACATGGACAGGTGTTTACTACAGTTAGCGCAAAAAAGGTTTGATTGTAAATGATGTGTTGGCAAAAACGTGCTAGCTATGAAAACAAACCACGAACTAAACAAATACTTTCGCAATCAGATTTGGCAGCGTGACCGGAGTGAATAATCAAAGCTCTTCAGGTTACAGTAATATTACAAACGCAGGAGCAGCCCCGTGTTACTGTATGTAATGGGATATAATGAGAAAGCAGCACGGCCTCATGGGAAATGTAGTTTCATATGACGCTCACACATCTGATGAGCGGAGGTACAATAACAACGCGGTAGTTCAGGTAGCGGCGAGGGAAATAGACACGCAAAATCCATATAAGAAGGTATTAAATATGTAATCACGTTTTAATCTTCAGTGGTGTGTTGTATTAATACCTGTTCTAAGCGAGAATATGAAAAAACAACACTAGGCTCGTATATAAAAGATATTATTCCCTGTTGTGCAAATAAGAGTGAATGTATAATTTATTTAAGAAACTAAAATGGGAATATATATAATCAGTAGTACAGGAGCCATTAGCAAAACAGGTCAAGCTTTTAAACCTTTTGCCTAAAACAAAAAAAAAAATTAAATGTAAATAAATGAGTAAATATATACATATAACATACCGAAAAATATATATTAAAGTCACAATATGAAACTTTTTATATCTTATTTAGTTATGATCGTTTATTGCAATGAAAAACTGGGTTCTTTCTGTGTCAAAAAACATTGGTGGTGTGTAGCAAAGTACGAGTAGTAAAGTACTGCACTTAAGTAAAACTTTTAGGTATCTTTTTTCACTTTAGTACATTTTAAAGTGGATAAAGTGGATTTACTTTTACTTCACTACATTTGAGTGCAGTATCTGTACTTTCTACTCCACTGCATTTTTGAACAGGACTGAAAAGTAAAAGTATTTTTCATTATTGTTTGAGACCTGCTGAAAAAGGCTGAGGGTTTAGTTTTAACATGTTCATAATTTGAGCAAACAAAAATATACAAATAAAAAAAGGAAAAACAATGTATTTGTTTTTGTTGAACAAAATTCAGCACAAATCTTTATCAAAATCACTACATTTGAAGCTTTATAAAACCTCAAATTCTGCACGAAATACTTTCACTTTTTATTCTTTAAGTACATTTTTAAACGGGTACTTTAATACTTTTACTTAAGTAGATTTTTTTCACGTGATACTTTTACTTGAGTACTTTTTGCTCCGGTATCTGTACTTTTACTTAAGTAGATTTTTTTCACGTGATACTTTTACTTGAGTACTTTTTGCTCCGGTATCTGTACTTTTACTTAAGTAACACAATTGAGTACTTCTTCCACCGCTGCTGACTTATTAGGTAATCACAAACCAAATTTCAGTTGTATTTATACTTTCCTCTTCCCGTCTTATTAAATATGCATATTCATTTCTGTTCAATACAAATAAATAAATAAATAACAGTGAAAATAACGCGTGTAAAAATAGGCTGTGTATTTGGTTTGTTTCATGGTTAAAATGTAGATTATCTTTGCAGTGTGACAGCAGCGCCCAGAGCTCTGTCAGGATCCTGGTTCAAACTGTAGGGAGCAGCAGACGTCTTCCAAACGCACATGTCCTGACAGTACAGAGGAGAGAGAGAGAGAGGGAGGGAGGAGAGAGAAAGCGAGAGGGAGGGAGAGACACAGAGAAAGCGAGCGAGAGAAGGGAGGGAGGAGGAGAGGGGAGCCAGACCTAAAACATGGACCCAACGCAAGAGACAAGCAGCCGGGGAGGAACACGTTTTGAATTGTTTCTGTGACAGGAGGGAACCAAAGCTAATGCTATGGAGTTAGTAAGGCTAGACAAGCAATGGGGCTAAAGTTACACCATAAAGCTTTAACTCTTCAGCTAATGGTCAGTGACACAGGATCAGAAATGATACATAGTAAATGGACACATTTTTATGCAGCGCTTCTCCACCTTCAAGGCTCTCAAAGCGCTTTACATCAAGGAACCACTCACCCATTCACACACACACATTCATACACCAGTGTACGCAGACACTGGGGGAGAGCTGGGTTAAGTGTCTTGCCCAAGGACACAACAACAGCATGCATCTTTGGGAGCTGGAATCGCACCGCCAACCTGTGGGTCAGTGGGTCTCACCGCTCTGCCAGTGATGTTTATGTCGAGAGCGGGATTTGAACTGCCAACCACAGAAAGAGTGGAATCTGTAGGGCTGGTTACATCTAGAAAACTTTGAAGGCATATTAATAAACAAAAATGAAGATGAAAATGAAATGAAATGATGAAAATGAAAAGACTAATCAATTTCCAAAACTGATCTTTCAAAGGTTTTCAAAAGTGTAGTGTGTGAACTTCAGCTTAGCAATTATATTCCAGCAAAATATCAATACGTAATAAAATTCCATCCACCCATTTTCTATCCAGGGCTGGGTTACCAGGGACTCCCAGACTTCCCTCACCCCAGACACTTTCTCCAGTTCTTCTGGTGGGACCCTAAGGCGTTCCCAGGCCAGCCGTGTCCTTGGTCTTTCCCGGGGCCTCCTCCCAGTGGGACATGCTCGGAACATCCCCCCAGGGAGGCTTCCCTAAAAACTTTTTTTTTTTTTTTTTTTTAAGTTTTCATCTTGAGAAACAAATAAGAACTACAACTTGTTTTGTGAATTCTTGGCAACTCATTTCACTTACTGAAATGCACCAACGAAGCAGAGAGAGACAGAGAGAGACAGAGAGAGAGAGATTTGAAAAGATGAGAAGATATCTAATGACAAATATAGATGTATGTATAACAGTCTGTCGGTCACAACACTCACTTGTGCACCCAGGGACTAAGGTTCTACAGTGCTGCTTTTACATCTACTTTTACTTACTACTGTCTACTACTTCGACTTCAGAAAATATCACAGTACATTTTAGAGGTTAGGGTTGGGGTTAGAGTTAGCATTTTTTTGCATTAAAGCCAGTTTTTAAGAAGGCCTTGAGTTGTTTCTTGAAGGTATCAAGGCAGCGGTGGACCATAACAAAGTAAAAGTAGTAAACTTAAGTACAGTAAACTGTACTTAAGTAAAGTACAGATACCTAAAATGTATACTTAAGTAAAGTGGATACTTTTTACTTTTACTTCACTACATTTGAAAGAAGATATCTGTACTTTCTACTCTGCTACATTTTTGTAGCAACAAAATAAAATTGAGTACTTCTTCCACCACTGTATGAAGGTCAGCGCTGTCACAAAGCCTCTCCTCATTTTTTTTCCTCAATTCTTGACACTGCATTTCACCATTTTTGGGAAAAAGTCGGTACATGGCATCAACAACAGAGAAAGTGAGTAAGTATGAGTATGTGAGCAACCAACGCGACATAATTGACAAAAGTTTCCTCAAACTACTACAACTACTACTACCACCACTACTACTACTAAAATTCATCATAGTACATTTTATTTAGATGAAACTTTTCGAAACACTACACCAGCATAATTGTTGCACCAGAACAATTATGCAAGTCTGACTCTTTAAATAATCTTTTTGAACCAGAGAAGTAGGGACGTAGATTGACCTGTAAATCGAGAGCTTTGCCTTTCGACTCTGCTCCTTCTTTACCACAACAGACCGATACAGCGACCGCATCACTGCAGACGCTGCACCGATCCACCTGTCAGTCCATCCAGCTCCATCCTTCCCTCACTCGTGAGCAAGACCCTGAGTTACTTGAACTCTTCCAATACCTGAAATAAGTACATAAAAAAATTATAAAGTTAAAAAACAAACAATGCATTTAACGTTTTTCATTAAAAACCTGGCAGTAAATTACATCTACTAGAGAAAGTATATATAGTGGTGACTATCTAACTAACTAACATCTCTGACATGTTCGTACCATATGAACCATCTCGCAATTTGAGAACCTCAGAGACCGGCCTCCTGCTGTTACCCAGACTAAACATGGGAAATCAGCGTTTCACTTTTATGCGGCTAAACATGGAACATTCTTCCTGAAGATGTGAGACAGGCCTCTACTTTGACAAAGTTTAAATCCAGGCTCAAAACGGTTCTGTTTAGCTGCGCATATGACTGAAAGGTTTTTATTCTGCACTCTTCTCTTTTAATGTTCATTTTATGATAATTATTTATGATTATTTATGTTTTGATTTGTTGTATTGTGACTTTAATGTCTTTCTTATTCTGTAAAGCACTTTGAATTAATTTGAGTACAAATTGTGTCTTGCCTTGCGACATAACTGATTACTTTACTACTACTACTAAAATGTATCAGAATAAATACATTTTATTTAGATAGTGCTTCAGAAACGTTTAACCAAAAACAACATTTAGTCATGGTTTGAACATTTAAGCCAACTCTAAACAACAGTGTCAAGATGTATATCCCTCCTCTGACAATGTAACTTCACTTGCTCTTCCTCTGCACCCATGACCCCTATCTCACAGTGCTAATCTGATCTTCCTCTACACCTCGCGGTCCACCTCCTCTCTACCAACCCAGACTTCCCGCGTCACCCGCAGGAGACACGCGAGTAAATAAACCGTACCGCGATAACGCTAAACGCCGCCATCAAACCTAGTTCATAATGCTTTAGCCGCGCACTCCCTGACGTTTATGGACGACTTTTTAGTGACGCGCCAATGGAAATAAAGTCGCAATGATTCATGGGTAGCTCCTGTCAGCCTTACATTAATATTATGACCGTATCCATCACGCGGGCCATCCATTACCAACAGATGCTGTAAAACACTATTTGGAACGGCAGGAGAGACGTGCGTCGCTCTGCCCCAGGAGGAGAGATTTGTGAGTGGATAAATAGGACAAATGATGGAATAATCAGAAATAATAAAAGTTGTGGGAGAAGTAAGGCTGTCAAGTGTGTTCGTATGGAATTTACAATCGACATGAGGTAGCGATTGCAAAGGTACGCTCGTGTAATCCCCCCCTCTTCGCACAGCACTTCTATCAAGACCCACTGCCTAAACCTGTCCCAAGGGCCTAACTTTCAACCAAAATACCCGTTATTAAACTTAACCTCGACATGATTGTGAAATAGTATATCGTCAAAAATCAACATTTGCTAGCATAGCGCCAACGCAAAGTGGCTGTTTTGTGGTGTAACTGCGTTGGGGGAAAATTGTGTGGTACTGCAACGTGTATTTAAGTGTAAAATAATAACAATATATATAAAACTGTTGAATAGTTGGGTTTTGGAATCCAAAGACAGGGCCGTTTAGAGGTTTGGGGTGGCCCTACACAAGCCCCTTGATTCTTGGGGGGCCCCTCTCATGCAAATTTATATAGACTCATTAGATTCACTTATATAAACCACACTATATTTTTAAACGCAAATATGAGGTTTAAAGTTACGTTTACTAGTATGTAAATATGTTAACTATTACTCTGAGAAAAATACTACTTACACGGTAATTCCACTTCTCACATAATTAGCAATAGATTGAATAGGTTTATCATTACTTAATATTTTTATATGTTTCAAGCGCCAATGGCTCAGTTGGTAGAGTGTTTGTCCACTGATGCGAAGGTTAGCGGTGCGATTCCAGTTCCCACAAATGAATACTGTCATTGTGTCCTTGGGCAAGACATTGAACCCACCTCACCCCCAGTGTCTGTGTACACTGGTGTATGAATGTGCGTGTTTACCAAGTTCATCCCAAAGACTCATCAAATGGAGAAAATAATTGTAGCTTTTAACAAATTACTCTATCTTCAGACCTGGTTTAGACCTGGTTTAAACCTGGTTAGGACTTAGGTTTGGTTTTGCCTTAGTTGGAGCATAGTTTAGTTCTGATTACTCCTCACATTTGGAAGACCACCAGATCCAACTTTTTGCCCTGAAATAATCACATTCCATACCTACTTACTCCCAAATTTATTTATTCTAAGAACTTGAGTAAACATTAAGAGTTTGTCCTCGAACGGCAGTCTGCACACTTACAAGATTTCCCAAAACGTAATCGCCATTTCGTTCCTAATGCCTGAAATGAGCGGCGTGGACCCTTTGCCTGGGGAGTCGCCTGCTCCCGTATAAGTGCATGGGGCTATGATGTTTCGCATAAGCCTGCCTCTAAAACGCTTGTTGATTCTCCATACTTTGTACCGTTTGATGTATGCATGCCCCCCCCCCCTTTACCCACCGCTGTGTTTGGGCTTAACGTGTTAGTTCTGCTCGGGCATGGGTTACTTACTGATTGCCCCCAGATATTAGCCTGCGCCGGACCGTTCATGCAAGGACTGTAAAACTGGTGAACTTTGCTATTAGAGCAATGTGTTTCAAGTTGGTCCATACAGTTATAATGGTTAGGATGCAGGTAGTTATTCATTAGTGCTTCCACCTCACCGCAAGAAGGTCCTGTGTTCAATAAGTCACAACTTTCTAGAATTCCTATAGAGTTGGACGCATAGACTGTATATATAAATGGACATTGCTAACCTGCTACCCGCGTTCCAAATAGGACGTGAGCAGGGTCCCGCTTTTCCGACTCTGGCGCCAATTCACTTTCTATTGAAAATACGCCGCCCCTCTCTCTCTAACTGCTGCTGTCAAGTTCGTCATTTTGGTCTTAAAATGTTTGTTTTAACCCACTCTACGTGTTCCTGGTATTTTTATTTCGCTATTGTGTTCGTAAATCAAGATATGAACGTTAACAGATAAATCAAGCATCTCCTTTCCCCGAGGTCGTTCCAACACTATCGTTGGCAACAGGTTTGATTGACAGCGTTGCTAAGCGCCCGCTCCCTGCTAAACCAGCGGTGCGGGCGGGCAGGGGCGGTATCTTCAACAGCAAGTTTGTGGAACCGATCCCAAACAGATTATAAGGTTCAACATTTGTGGATCATTTTTCTTTCAATGAATTATGAACCAAAATACTATCAAAGTACTATCTACTTATCGAATCTCACCCACAATCCTACGCTTGGTATTTTAACTATAATAAATTAATGATCTGAAACCACAATAGACTATATAAAATAACATCTTATTTTATCATTCTGTCTTAAATAAGGAGTTCACAAAAGTCACACTATCAGGGTTCAAAAATGTATGCGTATATTTGTAGATTATTTGGTAGGGGAAAAAATGAATTTTCTGAAAGTTTCATAGCAAAGTTTATAATGTATTTCTAAATCTGCACAGTCCGAGTCCGAGTGATCATCTCTGCAATAGAACATCTCTGTTTATTAAAGTGGGTGAGTGTGTGAACCCAATTACTCTGAAGTAGGTCACAAATGTGCTACTGTGATCAAACTGAATATTTCATACTGTGTACACCACGTGGTCCATAAACACTGCTCTGTGCTCAGTCAGTCCTGCCTCTCAGCGGTGGGGTTGTGGGTTTAAATCCTCACACCGGCTCATTCATAATCTCTCCGAGGTTTGAGTTTGAGAGTTCAGAGTCACTAGGTTCTCTTTAGCTATATTTCCGAGGGTTAGGGCTGTCCAAAGTATCCAAAATCAGATACTAGTCACATAGTCGCAGAAATGAACCTTTCCAGATTAGCTTTAGAATGAGCTTGAGCTGTATCAACAAGTGTAAGACCACATAGACTAGTATGGGCCATGGACCACTATGGAACCTACCTGGACGACAGATATAAGGCCACATGGGAATATAAAAAAAGTAAAAAGTACGAGTCTATTCCTTGGAATCGAAATTGAGTTTGAAATTTTACTATCGTGACAAAACTACTTCTGTACAGTGACATACGTATACGTGAAGACCAAATGTGTTGTTTATTTGCAATAGCTCTATCTGACTAAACATCACATTATCAAAATTTGAGGAAGAGGCAGGTGAATAAAAGAAAATAGTGAACTAATATGTTCCAGCTCAGTCTTTCTCATCAGAGGTTTAATACTCCCTACAATGGAAGCATAGACCAGACTGGACAGGACTAGACCTGGTCCTGGGTCCTGTACTGATGGTAAAATAAACTTCTCCTGCATTAGAACTCCAACCTCATGTCTCTTTAGTCTCAGGCTGATTCCATATATTCTACAGCACAAACACACATTGTATTTCTGTGTCCAAATGGAACAGTTTTTATTAGTTTGAAACATTTGTGCTTTATTCATACATTAAAACATAAAACACATGTTTGTAGAGTTTATATTGATACTTTGCAGCGGATGTCATCAACATTCTCTGGGGATTTGATGCTATCTGTAGGCACTGCTCTGTCTGAAGCTCTGTTACTCAAGTTAGACTTTAATCTGACGTTTGTTTTAACGCATTCTGACCGTAAAGAACTGATTTAACTGAAACTAAAACAGGTGAGCTGATTCGTACTGCTAAACAAGTCTGTCTAAATAACATTACAGTCACATGCTAGCTAGCATTAGCCAACAGTTTTCCAGTTAGTCACTCTCACATTTTTGTTGAATATCAAAAACCTTAACAGCACCATGAAAGCTGGTTTTGATCACAGGCTTCTAAAAATGTGTTGTCTAAATCATTTTTTTTTTCTGGAGTTTTCAGACAATCTAATAATTAGTAACAGCCATAATAACTGCTCAGCATTTCCCTATAGACATACATACAGAACACCCCTAGTGTAATGTCACTGCAAAGTATCAATTGTTATGATGATTTGTATTTACAACATAAAGTAGGCTTTGACATGCACACAGATTCATCCCAAAATCCCCCGAATATCCGAGCGTTTGACTGAGTTTTTTCCGCCACTTCCATCCCCAGTGTGATCCGGCTGTTGTGAATACCTTGGTCTAAGTGTAAACAGACTTCCGGCCATCTGAGCACCTGATGATCCCGGTCTGATCCTGGTTCTGATCCTGGTTTTGATCCGGGGAACAGGCCGGGTCTATTAATAGCCGTGTGTGTGTGGACTTGTGGGCTGCAGATGACAGGAAGAGGCTCGTCATGAAGAATGCCTTTGTGAGTTTCCCTTCTCAGCGGAAATTAATTTCTTGTGATTCTGCAAAAAAGCTGCCTCTGGGCAACACACTGCTAGACCAGGCTCCAGGAGGGACGTGGGATGGTCACTGGACAGTAGAACATGGTAGACAGTGATATTTATCTGTTTAAATGTCCTATATTACGCAAAATTTACTCTCGTGAGCTTTAGGCTGTGTTAGAATGTCGTTACCTCCTCAAAAACATACCTGGAGTTGTGTTTTGTTTCATTCACACGTGTTTGAGTAACACTTTATTATTAGTTTGTCTACAACTCCACAGCTCAAAATGCTCTGTTCCACCTTGTGATGTCATGAAGCGGTAGTTTTCAAGCTAACAGCTACCTTCTACTGTTTGTTCAGTATACACTGGCAATTCCAGAGCTGAAATGATCCAAATGATTCCAGTGAAGGTGTATGGAGTTTAAAAACACAGTATTCCTGTACTTCCTGTATTGACACAAGACATCACAAGGTGGAACAGAGTGAGAGAAGAACTCAGCCTAAATATGCAGGATTTGTGTGTTAAACATGTGTGAATGAAACAAAACGCAACTCTAGGTTTGTTTGTGACGAGGAAACATTATAACATCAGAAAATTGTGAGTCTTTAACACTGCACTTAACACAATACAATCTACTACACAATCTAAATTTCCTTATATATACATAGATAGTATAGTAATAAAAAAAAGTTATTTGATTCTGATTTTTATAATGTAACACACTATGAAATGATCTGTATAACATATAATTAAAACATGTTGTTGCTACACTTTTTGTCATTACATTAAAATAGAAAATATATAAAGAATGTAATGTTTCACTACACTCACATTTCAAACTTGATTTTGATACTAAGGAATAGACCCGATACTCAATACCGATTCAATACTACGATGATAACAAAAAAACTAGTGGTGGTTTTCAACATTAAATGGTAGTACTTTCTTTTCTATTCCCGTGTGGCCTTATATCTGTGTAATCCCTCAGTCGTTCAGGTAGGTTAGTCTATGTCGTCTTATACTTGTTCTGATACGTACTAGTTTTTAGGATCAATTAGCATCTAATTTTCAATAATATTACAAACTAGGGTTGTCAAAAGTAAGTATTTAAAATTAATCAAATGAAAAGTTGACCCTAAATAAATATATCCTGTCATCTTTTCCATTTAACTAGTTTGTGTTGATCAAAAGCAAATAATTTACATTAAACATTAAACAATTTACATTACAACTAAAATATCTACATTCATTTAACACACAATATTTAGCTGGAAAAAATGCTATGTAATATGTATTTGCGTGTACATTGTGTATTACTTTGTACTTAATGATGTAGTACTGTGTTAGTAGTGTTGCCAAAGTTCCAAGCTCACAGTTAATAGCAGTTTTCATTTCAAGCCAGTTCATTTTGTGTCATTGGGCAAGACACATTTCCCCTTTGCGTAACACGGAGTGTGTGAGTGTGTGAGTGGTGGGACGAGAGACAGGTGCCACACAATTTGTGGTTTTTACGGTACAAATTCATCTAAAGTAAAATTGCTGATGAGAGAATTTCCAGACCAATTTGTTAACGACAAAGCTAACGGCCAAGACTATTGCAATGTCCCTGGCTCAGCTCTGTCTGTCACTGTAACTGAACAATGTGCTAACGCCGTTTAATAGATTCAAACTTGCACTAAAAAGTACTGTCTTCTCATCAAACAAACCCTATTCCACTGTGTTTATGCAGATCATTTTAATATATAGGCCTCCAATTGTGTCCATTTAGATTCTTGCCACACATGTCCATACTATAACTACTACTACTACTACTACTACTACAATGTATTATTCATTCCATCTCTGTTTGATTTGTTGTGTCTTGCCCAAGAACACAATGGCAAGATGAAGTGTTTTAAACTAGGATAGAACCACAGTTATTCAGTATTATGGGCAAAAGTTCTACCAATGAGCCACTGCTGTCAGTTACCATTGGCAACTACTACTATTACTACTACTACTTACCCAAACCAGATTTTTTTGCATATACGTCATGCTCAAGAACTCAATGGAATGAAGTCTTCTAAGCTAGGATAGAACCACAATTATTCAGTATTATGGGCAAACGCTCTACCAATGAGCCACTGCTGTCAGTTACTGTTGGAAGCTACTACTACTTCTTACCCCAACTATTTTTTTTTTTTTTTTGCTTATACATACATATGTCGTTTCTTGCCCAAAAGCACAATGGTGATATGCAAAAAGCTAGGTTTGAACCGCCATTTTCCAGTATTGTAGGCAAACGCTTTACGAATTAGCCTCTACTGTCGGTTACTTTTGGCAACATGGGCAAAAAGTACCAACACGATCATCAACATAATTCAGATTGCTATTTTAGTACAAAGCTCTAACCTATAAAGCTGTGAATACAACCAGATATCGCAGGTTTGTCTTTGGGGACACGGGCTGTGATGGACTGGCCTAAAGGACGGGCTCGAGTTGAAAAGGCTTAAGATGGACCAGGATTCAAGTGTCTTCTTCATTGTGCGGGTTTGAAGTTCTGCTGGATCCCGATGAATACCGGGCCTGATGCTTTTGAGCACAACTTCTCCGTCGTGGCTGCCATCTTTGAAGCTCCCGGCCAAACCTGCAGCTAATGTATACGGGAGAGGTTTCATTAGCGCTAGCAGTTTGAGAGTATTTATGTTCCGCAATTCAATGAAATGGTCACTATGTATTCTATTTGTGCAGGGTAGAAAACATTATATATTATAACATGGTCTGTTTAAGGGACAATCACTGTACTTTGAGAGAAAGGACATCATTCAATTCAATTCAAGTCTGTTTATATTGCACATTCAAAGTGCTTCACATAAAAGTCAACAAAAATAAAACAAATATACAGATAATACGATACATAGGAAAAGAACAATAAAACACCAAGATATCCTGTCTAGCTAATGTTAAATGCCAGGGAGAAGAGGTGGGTTTTCCCTGGCATTAAATACTGTGTTAAAGACTGAAAGGATCTGACAGGCAGAGGGCGCTGTCATAGTCTGGGCGCTGCCACAGAAAAAGCTCTGTCACCTCTGGCTTTGGGCACAGCAGCAGGAGCTGGTCAGCTGACCTCAGGGCTCTGGGTGGAGGATAGAGCTGCAGTAACTCCCTCAAAAAAAGAGGACCCACAGAGTGCACACATTTAAACTCAATAAGAGGACCACAGAGTGCACACATTTAAACTCAATAACATTTTGAATTGCACCTGATATGAAATAGGAGCCAGTGCCGGTTGCACAGCACAGGTGTGATGTGCAACCTCTCTCTTCTCTCAGTTTGTGTCAGTAGATGAGCTGCAGTGTTCTGGACATTTTGTAAGCGCTGCAGGAAGCCCTGGTCCAGCTCCACGTACAAAAAATTACAATGATCCAGATGTGACATCATAACCAATATTACAAATAATCTGGGCATTTCAGAAATTTGCTATTAAATACTTCTAAAAAATTATCAACTTGGTGCAGTAATACTAACTCTTGTCCATCCCCCTGTTGAGATTTTGAAAACTGAAACAACCCCTTGAAATACTGTAGACCGTGCAGGAAACATGACATTTTAATTTGGCCGTACCCATTTTTCTCACATAGTTAGATATCATGCAAAAGCAGCTCTTAAGGTCAAAATGAGATTGCTGTGTGCTGGCTACATCTAAAGCAATTTTATCAATCAATAACCCAGACGTAGAGCTAGTGCGCTGTTAGCATGCCAGTTATTGTTAACAGTAGCGTGACGCCCACTTCACTTTACCCCTCTGAAAGTTAAACACACATGAACTCATTGTAGTGTAGAATTACGATGCTCATACCGTGTTTGGAAAGTTATGAATACTTTTGGACAATAATACCAAGTTTAAAATGAACTAGCTCTGTTTTTCACATTTTTATGAGCAGTAAAAATCAGTGCGTTTAAATTCCATCTGCTGTTGTATCTAATATTGCGATGACCCAGGTTTCATAGTCCTATTGTACACTCTATCTGAACAGTTTATTCAAAAATCTCCCCGTGGCTGCTAACCAACTTGTTGAGCACATCGCTTGTCATCTCCTCTGAACCATTGTTGCTTGACTGACTTTGCTGTAATTGGTGTTGAGCTCCCTACATTGTGAAGTGGGCAGGGTGGGGCCGGTCCTTCTGAAAAGACAAACTGTATTAGCATGATAATAAAAAAATGTGTCCACTCCTAGCAAAGAGCATGTGGTTTGGGAGGGGGAGGAACGTAGCATACCCAGTCCCGCCAGCTCTCATCGGTGTAATCTGCTTTGGCCAGCGCTCGCCTTGTTCTTGGACGCGCTATCAAATGGCACATGAACACTATAATCGAAGCAATTTCCCAAACATCTTCAACTTCCTGTCGGCATAGAAACCAATCCAGGAGTACGGCAACAAAAGCAGGCCTTATGTCATTCGCTGAATCCAACCACGTTAATGATCTAAGCATGAAAAGAAATGCGAAATGCTTTGGTTTTGTTCGTTGGTTTGTTTAAAGGAGAAACGCGTGCCACGAATCGGGTTTGATGAGGCAGGTATGTGCGATGGGCGGACATATTGGAGATGCTAATTACTGCTGCGCGTGTGTTGCGGGCCGCTGGATGGTACATGTAGGCTTGGGCACAACATCACACCTCCGCAGTCCAACTGATCCCACTGTCCAACGGGAGTCTCATCCGGGCCAATAAAGCGGCGAAATTCAGAGTGGCAGATGGAAAATGGATGTTACAGGTACCGGCGCATCTGAATGAAGTACTAAAATGAGTTTATGATGTAACAGTCAGCAGTTTGGTTAGACGCAAACATGCAGTAACGTAGAAATGACAAAAACATCGAACATTCTAATAAAAAACACATACATTATATATTTAGTATTGACCAAACTGATCAAACATACAACTGCTACTACTATTTACACATTTTTTAAAAACCCTGTATCTGTAATTTTGTACTCTCCACTGGCAACTGAAGAGGCTGTGAAGCAGTAGATGCTAGTGTCAAAGTTAGCTATTAGCAAGAAATATTTAGTTAGTTAAATTTGCATAAACACACCAAGAGTATTTCCCAATAAAGACGGAGAAAGGTGTGTTTGTTACGATATTAGCAATTTATTTAAAGATTCTTTTTTCAGACCAGACTATAAACCAGGACATGGGGGCCTTGTTACTCTCACACACCTGGAACACGATGGCTTAAACAAGTCAGTTTAGCGTAATATAGGACCTTGCCTTTTTCACCCCTGCAAATGTGGATGCAAAGTAAAGTTGAACCCTGTCCTTCTGTGACCTTTCATAGCAATAAATCTAAGAATAATGCTTTGCTATTATGTACCGTACAAACAAGCTGTAGTCATGCCGGTCTAGGTTTGGCTTCTGATTTGGATCTCTAGGCTCAGTTTAGTTATGGTCTACTTTTGGTTTAGTTCCGGGTCTAGTTCCAGTTTAATCTCAGTTTTGATGCGGCGTGTGTCGAAGTGTGAACACAACCGTACATTCATATATTGTTGCATTCTTGTCAAAGTAAATAGTAGAGGTGCGTTCCTCTCTGTCTCCTCGTGGCATTTGACTTTGCTTCAGTCCGTTCCACGCTCCTCTCCCTCAGCTGTGTACGTGATGTGGACTTAGAACACTTCTGACACGTCTCCGCAGACACACTTGTAATTTGTGCTCTGGGCTGTGTACACATGACAACAACATGCCTCTCTCTCTCTCCCCTGGCCTCCGCAACCTCGCTCGCTCCCAGACCTCCACAACCTCCGTGCTCCCCTCCCCTTCTTCGTCTTCTCCTCTTCTGCACGTTGTTTTTGGGGACATCGTTTTGAATTATCGCCGCTACCGTCTGACTGCGAGGCTTGGACGTTGACAGCTGCGCGTTCTCACTCCAGGTGTGTGTGATTTCGCGGAGGTGCCCGTGACACCTACCTGTTTGCGAGCCCCCGACCTGTCAAGGGAGCCATATTTAATTAACGTAATGATCAAAGCAGGAAAAGCAAGATTAGCCCTGAGGTAGCAATCCCACTGAGCCGTGCGTTCGCCTGCTAATTATACAGCATTAAGGTAGACAGGCTTATGCATACATGACTACTTCAAAGATGTGATTGGGTTTGGTTGGTTACAACAGAAAGTGCCCGGAGCGAAAGAGTGACATGAAAACATCAGCGTGCATAAATCTGTGTGAGCCACCAGGTAACCTAGCTTTATCCCGTGTGACAGCGCTAACAGCAGTAGCTAGCTGCGGAGGAGAGGAGGAGGCGAAAGGAGGAGAGGAAGGACGCGGGGGCAAGTTCGCGGAGCTGTGATGTGGAAGATGAAAGTTTGACGTGGAGGGGAGGAGAAACAGAGGTGACCAGACAAGAGCAGCTGCGAGGGGTTCACTAAAGGTGTGATGTGCAAAGTAGGGTCATGGAAGGTTTGAATATTTTCAACATCAGTGAACTATTTGTGCACTGCATAGACATGTTGCATTTTGAAGTTTTCATATTGTTTTTGGTACCAGTACTTAAACGTTACAAGGTTTAGGCAGGCAGTAGCAATAATAATTTTATAGCACATTAGTGTTACAGCTGCAGTAATCTTCAAAAAGTTTAGTGCAGAATCTAAAAAAATAAAATGTTTTTAACAACACAGAAGAGCCAACATTAGTGAAACTGTTGTTTCCAAATGTAGGAGAAAATACTTACTAACTTACTACTAGAACTACTAAACTTTATCTGATTTAGGGCACACAGGGAGTAGGGTGAGAAGGGGATAGAGCTCTGTAATGTCGTTATCATTTTTGTCATGAAATACTTGTACTTCTTATGTATATAGATGGCATTGTTTTATGATGTTTTGTATGTCTCAGGGACTACAGCGTCTCTTCAATGTTGCTTTTATTAATAGTCCTGTAAATGGTCCCTGCAAAATAAACTAAAACTAAACTAATCATCTAAATCCAGAGAATAAAGATTTTGGTCATTTAGTTAAGCGACAGTTTTCAATACCAACATTTCCTCGATACCAGTAGTATCTTAACTTTTTTTTATAATCCTAACCTACAACCTTCTAATGCAAGACGTGTGGATGATATAAAGTACTTGTTGGTGTCCATATAAACTTACAAAGCTGCATTCAAGCCCTATTGGACATGCCAAAACACAACCGTACTGACCAGTGTCCACCAGCTTGACTGCTCCTGTTACTTCCTTTCTCTGGTCACCAATACAGATAGCAGCAATATATTAAATACCTGAGTAACAATACAAGCATCCCATGTAATTCCCCTAATTAAAAGTTAACTCCACTATTTCCTCTTTGTGTTGTTAGTAGTATTTGCAGGAGCCCAAAATGAATCTTTGTGCTAACTTCCTGAGTGCTTGGTGGTCAGGTGCTGTTTACGCCTGTGGCTTTCCAAACACAAGATCTCTGCAGAGATTATTGGAAAAGCCCTTCTGCCAGGAGACATCATCTTCCGAGATTCTACCCACTACTGAGACTCAAGACGTGTTCCCACAACCTGCTCCTGTGTGCCTCCGGACCTCTCAACAATCACTAGTATTCTTCTATTTGGAAAAGTTTCAATATCTATAGGGCCAGAAAATTCATCTGAAAAGGACTTGCTGTTTACAGTTGACAAGGGTTTAAGTTGGACAATCTTCGCGGATATTTTGGATGCTCCGGTTTGCCGCGAGCTACGAAAGGCTTGCTATTATGAATGAAATTTGGAGTTCGTGTGGGTTTGTTGTGGAGTTTGATGAGCAAAAGCAGACCACCAGTTGTCATTGGAGCACGCACGTTCCCTCCGGTGCGCGCCATGAATAGACAACATGTTCCAGAAACGAAGAGCCGTGGACTGACACACAGGCCCTCTTTTGAGTCATGTGAACGGGGCAGGGGGATTTCTGATAGCCCCCATCTTGGTAGACAAAGGCCCGCAGTGTGCCCGGGTGCATGGTGGGGACGTTACCTCCAGGCACTGCCAAATAAAAACACAAAGAGGGAAGAAAGGAATGACCTCCTGGATTTGGGACCTGGTGTCTATTGTTCGGGTTAAAATGAAAGTCCCCGCTGGTCCGCCAGGCATGCTAACCTGTTCTCGGGCAGCTGCCGGCCACCTGTGGAGCAAATCAAATTAGGCTGGGGTTCCTACTGCTCCTGTTTATTGCGGGTAGAGTTTGCATTGGCGGTGGTCTCGGGTACTGGTGGAGGTGGGTTAGCGGTAGGACGGTCCATAGCTCCTTGCAGGATTCTCTAATGCTGAAATCACCATGTTTTCTGCCACTCTACCCTGGGCTAGTGTGTCGTTACGGGAATGGTGCTGGTTGAATTTGTAACAGGGATGTGGATAGGGATGTGTGTAGTAACTTTTGCTTTGCCTGGAATGTTCCACACTATGGCATTAAGCTTCTATGGAGGCCACCATGTGATGTAATCAGGACAAGTTACAGGTCTGTGGAAAGGCAAGCTCACTCACTAAGTATCTTGTTTTTTCAAGTCTCTTCAGCAGTATAAGATTTAAGGCCGTGCTGCAGTAGAAGTTACAAAGAGCACCTTTAAAAGTATCTCTTGAAAATAGCCATCGTTATGTGCTTGTTAACTGGAGAAATTATTAGATATAACCAACCAAACCACACAAAAACAAGTCCACATGTTCCCAATGAACAGCAGTGTTAACAGGACAGAACCCAGTATAAAAGTGTGGTGATAGAGACAGCCAGAGTGTGTGTAGTGTGTCCCTAGGCTCCTGTTGTAACCCACTGAACACAATACAGTACTAATAAAACCAACATGTTACATTTGATAAGTTCACTGGAATGAAAAAATAGCCCCCCTGAAAAACTGAAGTTAAATGAAAAATTGTTAATGATTTTTTTTTCATATAGTCTCTTTGTGTTGTTGACTTTAGTTAATGCAGTGAAGTAATTTTGAACTCTGTGGTCCCAAAAGTTTTAAATAGTGCTGAAAAAAAACAAAAAGTCCTCTCCCTGGACACAACAGTCTCATTGGTGTCTATCTTTAAATCTCAACAAAGAAAAAAAGGAAATCTATGACCTCTGTCCATTTTCCCTCAAATTATCCAATTTGGCCTTTATGAGCGCCCAGCGCCTGGAAGGCTTGAATTCCTTTTTCATGTGAACAAGAGATGCTCTTGTTCACCACCACGGACATTTAGCATGGAGATAGAAGGCAGATATTAATCATCATTTGGACACACCGAGGAAAAAAAATCACGTATGGGTCACAGCCAAATGAGTCAGTATCAGAAGTGCACAACACCGTGTGTCTTTGTGTCGGCTTCCTGTTCCCAGGAATGTGGCTGGTCCCATGACTGAGGTGGGGGTGAGGTGGGCTGGGGTGAGGGGGGT
>JACM01073150.1:0-11300 GCA_000787095.1 Periophthalmodon schlosseri
ACTAAACCTGGACTGAACCAGGGCAGACAGGCTGTATATGTGTCCAGGACTGACGCAGATAAAAATATTATATGTTTACAACTTGATGAATTATTTTCTCTGTTTTTAGATATGTGCCAACCATTGACGATGTGGAAATGTACAAATCTCACAAGGGCCCAGTGGCGGAGCTGCACGTGGTGGACCAGTACATGATGGAGGTGGGTTTTCACTCAGAGACAGAGCAGAGGCTGATGGGTAGTGACAGCAGCAGAGCAAGGCTGGGTCACTGCAAATGCAACATGGAGGACTGTACTGTTCTCAGGGCATCTGGAGGAATACGTGTTTCTACTGGACTGTAAAACTAGTGCTAAAAAGTTCAAAATATAATTGTATTCTATTGCAGAAAAATAACAATTCGATTTTCTCTCACAAACATTATGGCATCTCAGTATAATTATGCAAAACAGAATTTTAACCAGGAGTTCTGCAAGACCGACTCTGAAAAAACAAAATGCTAAATACATCACTTTATATTAACTTGAATGCATTTCATTATTACACACAAAATTTAAATATGAACTAAAAATACTTACTTTACAGTTTATATAAAATGCAGTTTATAGTTTTCCACATATTCATGGGTCCCGGACCATTTCCTTTTGGGGTATTTTTGTTGTAATGCATAAGATTTGAGCTGTGGACGGGTGAATAAGTCCCTTTAATGGCTAATTATTGGTACATTCTTCTATTTATTTGTTACAGCTCATGTCTTTTAATGAAACAGTCTATTTGAAAATGTTTTACTGGGATTACTTGCGTTATTTAAATCTTAATCAGTGGCACAAAGTAGTTTCAGTATCATTGCGTTATTAAATCTTAATCAGTGGCACAAAGTAGTTTCAGTATCATCGTTTATCGCAATATTTCTCTGTGGTGATATATCGTCCTTCAAAATGTGTTATCGTGACTGGTCTAAATGGAAAAGAACTTTTGATTTTTCTAAATAATATTTTGTTTTATATTGTTGCTTCGCTACGGCAACAGCCCTAATCTTTTATCATTCATAAGACAAGGATACACCTTTTGACTTTTTGGCTGTCGTGGGGGGACATGGACCACAATCTGGTAACCACGTAATATAAAAATGTTGTAGTAGTAAATAAATCATCAGTATTTTTTGGGGTTTTTTTTGTGTATTTTTTAAATTATTTTATACAAAGAATGTAATATTTGCTGGAAAAGTGTGACTTATATAATACATTTTAAGTGGGGTTACTCGGGGGTCTCTGTCTGAGGTGGAACTGTGTAGATACAATGCACTTACCTTCTCCCCTCACTCTTTAAAGTGTCAGCGTTTTCACCTCCTCCACAGTGTCACTCTACAGCAGCAGCACCTCAGCAGCAGCCCTGTTTAAGTTTTATTTTCTTTTTCTTTTATTTATATAGCACATTTAAATACAACTTAAGCTGCCCAAAGTGCTTCACATAAAAAGTCAACTCATATAAAAAGTTTGCCCTGAGCACACACCTGCTCCGGCTCAGTCCTCTTCTGTGCTCGGTTGCCAGATATTCAGAGAGAAACAAGCCTTTGAAAAAAACGCCCAAAACAAGCGACCGGAACCATACGGAAAGAAGAACCAAATAGAAGCAACTAGTTAAACGTCGTGTGTCAGAGCTGAGCGAGCGCTAATGAGATGAACATATATTTATTTGCATATTTAGCATCGATAATTTCTGTAATAAAATGTGCTTAAACGTGCCCGCAGACGTCTGGGTTGAGCTTCAAGTCTCGCTCTAAAAGTGAATGGAGCGCAGAAGTAACACGATACCGTAAATTATACCAAGTCTCTTTGATTTTTGTTCATTTATCAACGTTTGGTAGCTTCTTGTCAGCATTATAACTGATACATTCTCAATATTGAAAAGCGCACTATGTAACTTTTCATGTAGAGGGTCTGCTACGTGCTTGTCACCATGGAGATGTTATTGCTTTGCCTAAAATGTTCCACAATAATTCATTAAACTTATCTATCCTGTATTTTCTCACTAACACGTGTTTTTACTGGTGAAAAAATACCCTGAAAAACACTTGAACACTCTTTAGCAATAAAAAAACAGTAATTTAAGAAATGCAAAATAGTTTAAGTGGAATGCTTTACTGCGGAACATTCCATAATAGCAAAGCAATAACATCTCCATGGAGACAAGTAAACCCTTAACAAACCAATATAAAGGGGTAAATACAGTTAACTTTATTCTTGTAATTGTTCATAAAAATGACCCCAAATGTACCAGATTAAACGTCTTATTCATGTTAAAAGCTCCGCACGGCCATTTTGCGTAATGTATTCTCTCTCCTTGGAGACTTGTTCAACGACTGAATAAAACAGTGACCTTAAACTGCTTTTATGATTCATCAGAAATGCTTCGTTTGGTTTGATTATGAGAGTTTTTACGTATTCTGCAGCTCTCGGTTTTTACATGTGCACAAGTGCCCATAGAAAAGTACTGGTAAAAAATGTAAGGTCCAATATTTGAGACAAGACTGAAATATCAACTGATAAACTAATACAGGAATTCTGTACATTTGAGGACTCGCCGTGTCTAAAACTACAAGGTTAGCAGATTTTATACAGACGGAGAATACACACTTTTTCAAAACTTTACAAAGATGTGATCACCGGTGAATCTCACTGAGTTCAAATGGGCGTAATTGACAGGTGGTTTAGCCAATCAGGAACGTGCATTGGTCCATCTGAATCAAAACAAATATGGCGGCATATGAGGGAAAAAAAGGAAAAAAAATATCACAAGGGACTGAAATTATTGTGGATTCCTTTGATTTTGTTCAAAATGACGCGTGACCAATGAGCTCCTTTGTTTCACATGTGCCACTGAAATAAACAAATCTGATTGGACTAGGGTCAAAAGTATCCAAAATCAGACACTAATCGATACTAAAACCAGTATCAAAACTAGATACTAATTTAAGCAAGTATTGATACTGGAGAAAAATCACATAACTGGATAAAAATTGACTTTTCCTGAACAGTTTCATCCTGAGTTTTACGAAAACTAGTGTAAGACCACATGGTAATAAACAAATACTATTATTTTGTGTTTAAAGTTACAATATTGTCTAAAATAATGCTTTTAAAATTATAATTTGGCTATCAAAATCTGTATCGAGTATCAAGTCTATTTTTTTAGTATCGAAATCGAGTTCTCAGTATTGTGACAACACTAGATTGGATGGCACTGTGGAGGACGTGGGGATCAGACCATAGACTGTATAAAGAAGTGGAGTGTGACGTCACCCACCCAGCGTTTGGCTCCAGTCAAATGAAGCTCATTGAGGCGAGAGCAGTTACAGGGGCCAGTCTGGAGCCGGGTTCCATATTTGTCCATTTGTCTATGGATCAGACTGATATCCCTCTGTGTAAAAAATACAAAGGAATAGGTTCAGCCAGGGAAGAGGATACCTTCATAATTATAACCTTTGCCATTCAAATTCTTGCAGCTGTAGTTTCAACTCTTCTTTGGGGAAATGTTGCTTTGTAATGCATGCGTGTGCACCATAGGTTTTAGAGCAAACATTATACAAAAAAAATCTCATCAGTTTTGCACAGAAAAGCCAGTGAAGACCTGAGAATGCAATTACGTTAAACCCAGTGACTAATGTTACACAATTTTAGCCTGGAAGGAATCAAATTAGCGCCGTTAGCTTGGCGTAGCATCAGCGCGATCTGCTAAGCCTTCATTAGAAATTCAAAAATGTGTTCAGAAATCAGAGGAGCAAAGAGGTGATATGTCCCTGGAACTGCAAACAACAAACAGATTAGATCTTTTAAATGGGCTGGGTTCACAGTAACAGCCTAAATACCCCATATTCTAAAGGTACACTGTGTAACTTTTCTGGTGGAGGGGGCGCAACCTGCTTGAATACACGCTAAATAAATTTTAATGCCATACTGTGAAACATCAAGGCTAGCAGTTATAGGAATTTGCAGTAGGAATTTGAAGCTGAATTCCATATTTGGAATTTCGACCGCGAGTATCATAGCAACCAAAGAGCCAATCCGAAGCGAGGCTGTTGACGCCAACGTCCCTTTCCGCCCGCACCGCTGGTTTAGCAGGGAGTGGGCGCTTAGCAACGCTGTCAATCAAACCTGTTGCTAACGCTAGTGGGAGTGACCTCGGGGAAAGAAGGTGCCTGATTTGTCTGTTGTTAATGTTCATATCTTTATTTACTGACACAGTAATGCCATACTGTGGAACATTCTAGGCAAAGTGTACAGTAAAGTAAAAAGGAACAGTCATAATTGTTGGACCTGCTAATTTATATATTTTTGACTAGGCCCATGATGAATATTTGAAATGAGGGGCAGGTAAAATTACTATTACTATTATTTATCTGAAAATTTGTGTATATACATAATGTAAATATTCATCATCAGTTGATTGTGATGTCACCTACTACACAGCAGTTTCCTGTAATAAACAGATGGGTACATTTACTTGGCCAGTAAAAATCTGCTGCTACATCTACTGCTACTGCTTATGTTGCTAGTACTACTAATACTACTACTACTTACTCTTACTACTACTATCAGCGACAGTAGCTCGGTTTGTAGAGTGGTTTGAACTTTTCTGCTGGACCTGCTTGTCTCCATGGAGATGTTATTGCTTTGCCAGGAATGCTACAAAATATGGCATTAGTTAATATGACATGTGTATATTCACTACTACTACTACTACTATTACTACTTACTCTTACTTTCAGTTGGTAGAGTGTTGGCGGATCCGAAAGTTGGCGGTTCGAATCTCCCTCTCGACATAAACATCATTGGTTTAGTGGTCAGATCCACTGATCCACAGGTTGGCGGCGCAATTCCAGCTCCCACGTATGAATGTTGTGGTTGTGTCCTTGGGCAAGACACGTAACCCACCTCGCCACCAGTGTCTGTGTACACTGGTGTATGAATGTGTGTGAATGGGTGAGCGGTTCCTTGATGTAAAGAGCTTCGAGTGCCTTGAATGTGGAAAAGCGCTATATAAAAATGTGACCATAACTAGAATTAGCTGATAATCCAGTAATTAGATCTGATTTGTGGTGTGTGAAATCTGATCAACAAAGACACCTGGCGACACGTGACTTTTAGAGTATCTATGTTTGGAAGGTAAAGTACAGTGAATTTTAAATCCTGCCATTTTTGCTTTTATTTTTGTTTAGTTTGGCATTTTTACATAATTACATCCACTCATGTTAGATGCAACTGTTTAATCCGATTACTCCAGAAATCAGATAATGATCAGATGTTTAGTGTGCGTGGACGTAGACAGCGTGGGAGCCCTGCATCTTGAGTGAGCGTCTTGGGACTTATAGTGATTTATTGGAGGTTAGCATTCACTGAAAGGTCGACAGCTTCAGCCAGTCGTTTCAGTGTCTGGGAATAGCAACCACACTCCTCTTGGTTTGATCCCGGTTAAGTCCTGCTGACTCCTGACTTGGTTTAATCTTGTTCAAGTTCTGGTTTAGTCCTGGCCCAGTTCATGTTTACTCCACAGGGATAAGCCTTAAAGCTCCAGGTAATGTCTGACCGTCACAACACTAACTCACACTTTATTTACATACAGGCATAGGTGAAATGTCTTGCCACTAAGCATTGGTCTGAGTGGGTTTTTAACCAGTAACCAATAGAAAGAGGTGCTGATAAATGTAATATGACAGTGACATATATATATGTCTTTGATTGTATTGACTGTATGTATTGACCTTGTGTGTGTCTGTGTGCTGCAGATGTGTAACATCCCGTACCTGAGTGTTCAGCTGGACCTTCTCCTGACTCTGAGGGAACTCCCAGTGTCTATGAACGACCTGCAGCCGGTCAGTTATACACATATTACAACTACAACTACTATATTACAACTACTACTAACTACTAACTACCACTAATACGTCTACTACTACTACTACAATTACAACAATTACTACTGCTACTGCTAGTACTATTGCTTCTACTACTACCTCTACTTCTATTACAGACTTACTACCCTGCTACTGTACTACTCTCTTCTACTCTTACAACCACTATTCTTTCTCCTCTTTAACCTCCTCCTCCTTCTATTACTACTACTACTACTACTACTACTACTTTTACAACTATCCTCCTCCTCTTACTACTACTACTACTACTACTACTACTACTACTACTACTACTACTACTACTACTGCTACTATTTCTACAACAATTACCACTACTACTACTTACTATCGTTGCTACTATTGCTGCTGCTAATACTCCTACTCTTACCACAACTACTGCTATTACTACTACTACTACTGCTACAACAACTATCCTCCTCCTCCTACTCCTAATACTACTACTGCTACCACCAACTACTCGTACTACTGTTACCTCTATTGCTCGTACTACTGCTGTGACTGTGGCTAGTTTTATTATGTTCTAAAATAACCAGAAACTTGTCAAAACTTCCCAATTAAAGTCAATTTAGCTCAGATTTGCAGCGGATAAACGTATTCTTACTGCCAGACGCTACAACTAAAGACAAAACATGAAAGTAATAATGTGACTGCTAGAGCTTCAAAAATAAGACTTTTTCCATGAATGGGACAAACTGACGTTAATAATAAAGGCTTTCTCCTCTGGTTTAGTTTTACATTTGAAGTGATGGAGGAGCTGTTTTTTGTATTCTGTTTAGTGCATAATTAAGGCTCTTTAAATCGCTTACTACGACGACTGCTACTACTACTATTACGACTACTATTACTACTACTACTACTACTACTACCATTACTTATAGTACTACTACTTCTACGAATTCTACTTCTACTGCTGCTGCTGCTGCTGCTGCTACTACTACTACTACTACTACAACTACTTCAAAAGCTTCACTAATAACTAATAACTAATAACACTAATAACACTAATAACACTAGCTTCAAAAATAAGACTTTTTCCATGAATGGGACAAACTGGCATTAATAACAAAGGCTTTCTCCTCTGGCTTAGTTTTACATTTGAAGTGATGGGGGAGGTATTTCTATTCTGTTTGGTGCTTTGTTAAGAGTCTTCAAATCAGGCGATACTGGAGGACCACTTTGAGACCTCACTTTGCCATGGCGACGCAGACACAGACAAATCTTAATCAAATCAAGTCCCCTTTTTGTCGTGGGTGTAAAACCGAAACAGATTTTATCCTCATCAAACGCCCCACAATAAAAAGCACTTTGAGGTTTTCACATATAAACTGGAAATCAAAAACTAATTTGCGCTCGGTTAAAACAAAACAAACTGTAAATAAATTAAAAAAAACTTTCAAAATGCAGAAGGTTTAGGAAAAATGTGATCATTCAAAGTTTGTAAGGCATAGATCTTTCAGCTTTAGAGCACACTGAGAAAGCCCGATGTCACTGTGATCTCAGAGGTTAAGCAGGGTTTGTGCTCTTAGGCAAGACACTTCACCCACACTGCCTAGTATGAATAGATAGTGAGTGTGAGTGTTGTTGGTGGTTGGAAGGGCAGATGGCGCAAACTGGCCTCGCTTCTGTCAGTCTACCCATTCACACACACATTCATACACCAGTGTACACAGACACTGGACGCAAGGTGGGTTAAGTGTCTTGCCCATGGACACAACGACAGCATTCATCTGTGGGAGCTG
Organism: Periophthalmodon schlosseri; assembly: GCA_000787095.1. Lineage (NCBI taxonomy): Eukaryota > Metazoa > Chordata > Actinopteri > Gobiiformes > Gobiidae > Periophthalmodon > Periophthalmodon schlosseri. Next base: position 7,669 of record JACM01073150.1, read on the forward strand.
GAATCGCGCCGCCAACCTGTGGGCCAGCGGATCTGACACGCTACCAACTGAGCTACTGTAAACAAAATAAACCAAATAGTCCCTTTTCAGAACTCAGCGCTACTTCCTGTATTTTTGTACGTTTCTTTGTACGTTTCTTCAACTTTTTTTTCCCCACAAACTGCCAGGTACTATCCCACCAAACCAAGAGAGAATTAGAAAAACATGAAAACCTGTCACATGTCCTTTATGCCGGAGGAACAACAACAGTTTCCACTAGAGCCACTGCTGCCCCGCTGTGGCACCCGTAGTTCCCAGACGTCTCCTGTCCAAGTCAGTCCAACCAGGCCCGGCCTTGCTTAGCTTCTGAGATCAGACAAGAGCGAGCACCAAAGTGACTTCGAGATTAATATCAATTTATTTCCTTGTAAAAAACAGCTGCAGATACATCCATGTTGTGAAAATACAGTGTCACAAACCCAAACTTTCATTTTATACATATTTAAAGAGTTTATATATATATATTTTTTTTACGATCTTGTCTCAAACTTCCGCTCTTTCAGCTCCACTGCTTCGGCCGTAATCTCTCGTCTGCAAATGAAGAGAAACAAGAGGCAGAATCCGTGTGCCGTGCTTCGATGAGTGTAGTAGTCATTCCTCACTGTCTCTGCGCACAGCCAAACATATTGTGAGCTGTCGAGAAGGCTCCAAATGATAGATCAGCTATTTCATTACGCTTAGTGTTTTCAGCCTACACGCTTGTACTTAATAAAAAAGCGTAGATCTAAAATGAGATTTCAGATACCCAAGTTGTTGTTATGCTTTGCACCATGTTCAAAATAAAAACTGCTCAGAGGATTTGCAGGTCAGATAAGTCGATGCACTGCAAAAATGTATGTTTTTGCTCTACGTAATGGCTTCAATTTTGAATGTTTTTTTTTTTTGTTTTTTTTTTATAATTCGCCCATAGCGTCATCCAGTCCTTGTATTTGTTTAATTATAAGGGTATGCACGTGTCACTGGACAGCGTGAGGTCGACGTTCAAAATAGATCGGCCAAAAATTTTTTCATTTTGGTTGCGTTTATTGCACTGAAAACCTTAGAAAAACATGCGACTTACTGTTCATCTCCACAAACCTGACTCTTATTTGGCTTGGATTAGGGCCTCCTCTTTCTTGTTTCCATGGAAATGTTATTCCTTTGGCTATAAGCTTCCACAGTACGGCATCAAACTTATCTATTTCCATGGAGAACGTTCCAAAGTATAGTATAGTGACACTTCCAGAAAGTTACATACTGAGGCTTTAACCAACGAGTTAAATTGGGTTTTGTTTCATCTAAGCATTTATGAAGAGTTGTGAAGTGGGTACAGTGCCATAGCTATACGTCCTTAAATTCTTAGACATGGGGTTGTTGGTAATTTGGGGTAAGTTTTGAATTTGAATGTCCCACTGCTCTAGATGAGTTAACAACACTTAAGAATGGGTCAAATGCAAAGGACTAAAATGTTCAAATTCTCTCGGCTTTAAAATATGGTAAAACAGACTGACTGCTAAGTGCTGTCTGCATCTAATTATAATGCGTTTTATCCTCTGAGAATCAAGAAGGTCAAGGTTAGCATGCTAGTTGTTGTTAGCATTACCGTGATGGCAAAACTCCGCTCTGCGTTTCTGAAAGTTGTGAAAAGCGCTTATAAACTCATCGCTGTGAATAATTAGGATGCTCAGGATGCGTGAGGTAAGTGAGGAATAACTTTGGACCACTGCAAACCTTTTGAAGACAGTACAAATCAGAAGTTTTAGCCCAGTTTCACTTTTGGAGTTCGTGCAATCATAATCCCTCCCATTTCGATTTTGTTTCTATCACCCGAGTGAAATTGTGACTTTGCGATTCAAGATTGCAAACAGTATTTTCTTCTGTAGACACAAAATCTTCCCTGACACCCACAATTGGGAGACTGCAAAACGGATACAGAGGATTGGAAAACATCTCAAGAGCAGAGTTTTTATACTAACTGGTATTTACAGAAAATTGTACATACAGACTATGGTAGTATACAACTTTAACTTGCAATATGTTTCAGTTACTTTTTTGATACTTGAATACAAGCTAGTTGCCATAACCAGTACCGGTGATTATTGATCTATTGTGATACTATTACTATTGTGATATTGATCTGATAACAAGTAATACTATAGTAAGTATCGTGACATTGATCTGATACAAACAACACTTTAGCAAGTATCGCGATATCAACTGAAGTATTGTGATATTGATACCGAGTAGTACTATAGAAAGTATCGTGATATTGATCCGATACCAAGTAAGACTATAGATAGTATCCTGATATCGATCGAGTGATATTGTGATATCACTTGAAGTATCGTGATATCAACTCGATACCAAGTAATACTATAGCGAGTATCATGTTATCGATCGAGTGATATTGTGATATCACTTGAAGTATCGTGATATCAACTCGATACCAAGTAATACTATAGCGAGTATCATGTTATCGATCGAGTGATATTGTGATATCGTTTGAAGTATCATGATATTGATCCAATACCAAGCAATACTATAGCACGTATCGTGATATTGATCCAGTACCAAGTAATACTATAGCAAGTTTTGTGATCTTGACCTGATAACAAGTAATACTATGGAAGGTATCGTGATATTGCTCTGATAACAAGTAAGACTATTGCAAGTATCATGATATTGATTCGACACAGGATTGCTCTGATAACAAGTAAGAGTAAGTATCATGATATTGATTCGACACAGGTAATATTATAGCAAGTATTGTGATGTTGATCCGGTACCAAGTAATATTATAGCAAGTATTGTGACATTGATCCGATACAAGTAAGACTATAGCAAGTATCGTGATATTGATCTGATACCAAGTAATACTATAGAAAGTGTCGTGACATTGATCCGATACCGATACCAATGAGTTTTGTATTAAAATACATCTTTTAATTTATCTTTATTTATACAGGGGAACTCAGTGAGAGCACTTGGGCTCTCCTTTTCATGGGCGCCCTGTTTAAAATACAATACAAGCAGAAAAAAACAAACAAGTAAACAAGTCCATATAAAACATTAAAAACAGGTGCAGGTGTGAGTATAAAAGTTTGTTACCAGATTATTAAACTGCAATTGTGTCACCAACGTATCCAGTTTTGCTTTTCCTTGGAGTGTGTTCCATTTTTGTGAAGAAAAACAGCTAAAAGCCTCTTTCCTGTCTCAGTTTTGGCGTGGCTCGTCTTTAGCCTTATACAGTCATGTGATCTGTTAAATGTTCCGGTATCAAAGACTAACAAGCAGGATACAGTCATTGATCTGGTATTAAATGTTCCGGTATCAAAGACTAACAAGCAGGTGAGGTATAATGGCAGTTTTTGAAGTAGTCCCTTATAGATACATTTCATACAGTGCTGTTCTCTTCTAACAGACAGTGATGGCCAATCCACTTTTTCACAGAGAACACAGTGATGAGTTTCAAACCCGTCATCTGTAATAAAACAAAGGGCAGAGTGAAAGAGTGGATCCAACGGTTTCAAAGTAGAGGCTGAAGTCTGCATCACCACATCCCCATAATCCATTACGGAGAGGAAGGCTGCTTGCATTATTTCTTTTCTGTAATT